>DWEI01000205.1:0-25526 GCA_018245875.1 Mysoria ambigua | reverse complement strand
CGTAAACGTAACCGGTGAATCGTGGGAATGTTCTGCATTCCTCTGCCTACCCCTTCGGGGATTACAGGCGTGAAGTTGCGTTTAAAATTATTGAAAATGGTCTTAAATAAAAAGTGATATTCCAGCAAAATATATCATTATTGTATTGGACGGAACTGACAGTATTGGACAGAATTAATAACAACCAAAGGCCTCTCCATGATTTTATACTAAAACAATCCATTTAAAACGGGTCATTAAAATCGGCAACTTTGATTATTACGAAAAGTTTTAGCCGCTTATTTCCGTCTAACCCAAAAATCTATGCAGTTTTCATAGATTTAATTATGCATATTAGAGAACGCATCCACACTTTGCATGTTAGCCGAACATTTGAAACAGAATCTTAACATATGACGGTGGTACACAAAATATATATGTTGAAATGTATATTTATGCATATATAATAACCACACCACTCAGGCCTCCTAAATCATGTCGAATGTCACAGAGCCGTGGACGACTCCGGTAGGGCTCGTAGCAGATCAAAACGCAACAGACCCAAACACAATATTTTTAATTACGCCGTACGTCCCGAGATCGTTATCGAGTTATCCAGCGAGCGATGGCTTCATTGTACACGCTGATTGGTTCCGAGATAAACTTACGTTTTTTGGTATTATCGCTGATCGGAAAAAAATACAAACAAACTGTTGTTCGTTCGAAAAAAGCATAACGAACGTATTGACTGTGGAGTGTATCGAGCTTTTAAGCGGGATTGAGCGAATTACGAAACGGAGAGACTTTGTTATGAAATCGTATACAATTGTTAAATATTATTAAATAATGATTTACATTTGAAATTCAAAATGAATTTAACGATTTAGATAATGCGCTTATGCTGATCTATTCATAAAAAAGTTCAAGACTTCATCATACTATCATCTATAGAAATGAAGGAATATTAAATTGATAATACCACAACAATTAATCACACGTGTAAGATAATTTCTAAATACATAGTTACTTATTGCAAAAGAGTATCAGATGAACAGAAATATAAGATGTAGTAGTGTGAAAGTTATCATGGACAACGAAACCTATTGTTTTTAACAGTGCATTAAATATTTTCCCTATTTATTTAATGGTTCGGAATATTAGAACATAACACATTATACAACTTATTTTAAATTACTAATATACCTAATTATTATAAATTTATACAACGTATACGTTACATATACAGAAATCTTCAGATTACTGAAAATCTTATTAATTTGACCAATTTCCACTATATCTAGTTGTTAGTCATAATGAACGTTACGAGAAAGACCTACTTACTTGTTTTAAGTTCTTTGATATTTTACTAATACTTACAAATATAATCTCTTACTCAGCACCCTTGTATAAACAAAATGACGGCTCCTTTTTATCCAGTGCAGATGAGTACAGAAATATAAATAACAGCGAAATAGGTCAGCCAAGATAAATCTACTAGAATGTCGGCCGGTAAAAAGTCTTTTAGTGTTGTGTAAAAGATTCGCATTAGTAAAAGGAAGTACTCTTCTGATACATTAACTGCAATGAATAGAACGCCCCATCTATTTACGATCCACGTTCTATTTAAAGAACTTATCTTGGTGACCGTCTTTGAAGAACCAATATTGATTAAATCGTAGGAAATTTTCTAAAATAAGCTTTAATTCAAGAATTCATCGAAATATTATTAGATTACTCGAAAAAATAAAATATAATTTAATTATTCAAAGTTCTAGTTCACCCTGTCCGTTCTCTAATGAGGAATTTATTTTTGTCCCTCAAATATCCACTGTCGGTGAGGCACATTCGAAGCAGCGTTCGATCTTCGAACATTTTAACTTAATGTCTTTGAGTAAAAAACGAGCCCCTTAATTCGTTATCCTTTTCACGGCACCAAATTACACAAAAAAAGGTGACTCGTTAAAATGCGTCGCGGGACCAATCGTAAAGTTTGAGACGACGACATAAATAATATTGAGGCTCGTCAGAAACCCGAGGCCCGTTTCGATGGTTATAAAAGCTCACGTTAAAATTTCATCTAACACAAGGACACGGCACCTAAAATTTTGGAAGCAACGACAGTCGCGGCTCTTGCGGTGAGCCCTATCGTTATTTTAGTCGTTCCCCGTTTTATAGCTACACACATAAACCGAAGCGCAGGTGTTGTTCGCGAAGACGCGGTCGGCATTATAGTTTCCATCGATTCCATAATTTTCACCACTTTATCAAAGCAGACAAACTTTTGCCTATAAAGTGACGAGGAATATTTTATCGTAATAAAACTTCCAAGGGTCGAAAGGAACTTGGTAATTTATCCTTCTCTAAGTTGGAAAACATCCGGAGGAGGGTACCATGACAACATCTCAATCTTTCTCAAATAAATCGCGCGCTTCGAGAATATATGAGAGTAAGTGGTTCCGAACATATCAAATCTTGAAAACTTTGTGACAGCAGTTATTATTACTACAGAAAAGTTTTGTTTAGAGGACTCGAGATTTTCTTCGTAAATTGTTGTAGTTCTAGTAGAAAATGAGGAATGAAATACAAAAACATTTATTATTTCATATTTCTTATTACTCGTACTTACTAAAACCTTAGGATTTATGTGCGCCTTAAATATAAACGATTATATCTACTACGTAGTAGATTATATCTACTACGAGTAGATATATTACCAATAAAACAATATAAGTCTCTTGTTAAATGCTTTAATAACTTTTAAAATTATTTTTTGATTATTTCCCCGATTACACATGGGCCTCCTCTTAAATATTTTTCCACCTCATTTCAATAGGAGACAATTGAAAATCAGCGCTGCCATAGATTTTGCCAATAAATAGTACCCTGCATTGTTTTAACTATTACATCTTATGCACTATTTTATTAACAATTAACTATATTTTTTTTATTATCACACTATAATTACTATTGTAACTATAATTATTATTGTCACAATAATTATATAATCATTTGAAAGAAAAGAGATTTTAAAATAATTTTGTCATCTTTCTTGACTTACCTATATTGTCGCAAACTCTATCTATAGACATATTCTCAACAGTAGCAGCACACAGCGACATTCCGTTGTACATTGGAATCGCGGTGGCGGTCGTCGTGTTCCTCGCCGGTGCCGCAGTCGTGTACAAGCTGCTGCAAAGAAAAACGAGAGACCATTCTCTCTACACGATGACCAGGACTGGTGAGATTTTTACGTTGATTAATTATATTTTTAAGTATTGCACAAACGTACAGACCCGTGTGCTCAATGAGTACTCATCACTTCAACTTCTGTATTTGATATACCAAACTCATCCAAACCTAAATTGAAAATATGGGATTCCTGTTAATAGTACAAGACCATTCGAATGTAGATCACTGTAATAATTTCATTGAAATGGTAAAACAATGTTACTTACGTACATTCACGCCTGTAAACCCCGAAGGGGTAGGGAGTAGAATGCAAAACATTACCACGATTCACTAGTTAAGTTCACAGTTAAATTCACAATGTTACTATGATTAAATTAACACCCTAAGAATATTACAATTAACAATTTATCTTAAACCATGTAACAGAAGCTCATGTCACTCGCTTCATGTCTAATGTGTCACATATGAGATTTCTATATACCAGTGCTATATCAACAGATTTCCAACCAGAAATGTATCCAACTGTGGAGAAGCAGTCTCTGTCACTCGCACCGGATCTGATGCAACATCGACCCCCAAGATACGAGCATCCACAGCCCGACGCCAGGACAGAACACCACTATGACGTTCCGCATCTTACAAATAGGTAGGACTTTTTGAGTTAGCTCTCGGATAATCATCATCATCATTCTCATCACTTCCATCATTCCGCTGCTGGACATAGATTTCCTGGAATGAAAAGTATTAAGGTCGTAGATTGCCACGCTGCCCCAAACCAGGTTGGCACATTTCGTACATAAAGAACACTAAGGTGTATTTATGCATGACGATTTCCTTTATCGTTGAAATAAATCATACTTTATATTAAAACGAAACTTTCTTTTGTAAAGATATGCTCGTCAGGGTTTACATCCGGAAATTCTGGAGTAAGAGACAAAATTATAAAATAATATGTACTCTCGCCGCTGGAAAATTATGAGAATTTAATTTGGCATTATTGGTACTAAACCAGGTGTATCTGTTTAGAAATCGACATATTTAAGGTAACACTCCGCAGCAGCGCTCGTGATCTGACACTTAAGAGAATAACATTAGGCAAATGTAATTGCTTTGCTTCGGTCGCTTTCCTTTCACCTTTAGTATCTGTTAATATTTACAGTCAGATATTAATCCAATTTCAACAACCACTTCTATTATTCGTTAATAATATATATATAATAACCATTTAAGGGTATATTGCTAAAAGCTCTATACAGATACGTTCAATTTAATAAAGTGGTCTTGCTGGGCACTGTACGTCTATATTTTTGCCTTTAAAAATTGAGCTTGACACGACAGAGCTTCTTACACTATAATATCTTTCAAAATAGGAAATGGAAAGAAAATTTTTATAGAGTTTTAAAGCAAAATGTCTCATCGTTATTATATTGATATGACAAAGATTCATATATAAATACATCGACACTTCATTACAACATTCATAACTAATGAATCACTCGAGCAGATCCTGACATTACCAAATATACTTCATTAGTGGCTGACGTTGAAATATTGAGCACGCATACATTTATCTATCCTCTGACAAATACTAAGTTTGAATGCAACGAGAACAAATACAAAATTGAATATATCTTTCTCAGGAAAGTAATGGAGCGTGGCTCAGACAACGCGTTCTACGTCATTAAGACTGAAGCCCTCCATTCTAGGATGAACTAATTACGTCTTTCTTGCAGTTACGCATCCCCAGTCGACCATCAAGTCACGCCTTGCGCTTCGAGCAAAGGACAAAGTGATGAATACGACAGTAAGCCCTACAGTGAATCCGAGCACTCCGTCTCGAGCTGTTTCACCAGCTGTAAGTATAATCTCAGAACCAGTCATAAAAGTTAAACATGCCACTCAAATAACTCCAGCAAACTCTCTATTTAAACTTTTATGAGTTTCAGCATAAATTTCTTCAAATAAACATCTTTCTGCCTCTATAACAGTTTACGTGTTTGATGAACGCGAAATTCTGAAGTTGGATGTAAATTTGAAGCTGACCTTAAATTGCTGTTATCGAAATTTGCTTTATCTCTTAGCAATTTATGCAAAAGAGAACGATTGTAACAACAATTCACAATTTTAACTTAAGTCGAACGTCGAATTCAGATTCTTAGGAATTCGTAGAAATTTTTATGTATTTTGGATTCGTTTGTTCTTGTTACATAAAATAAATTGACTTTCGAATGGAAAGAGCTACAATTTTATATATGTTAATCATTTTGTTGTCATTACGTAATTACATTTCTATTTATGCACGTTTAATTTTTAGCAATTAATAAGAGCCATTTATTTGTAACTACCACTAGTTAGCCGTAATTTATAATTCATTTATCCAATTACTGTTACGTTTTTTCTAAATACTCTATTTGTTTCAGCCGGTTCAATGTACGATGCAGCGAATGAATCAGTGACACTGCAACTGGCTGAACTGGTTTCCAATTCTCCGACTTCCCAATCCTTATCAGTGTCCAGTTCTGGTGCAAGACTGACACTGCCAGCGGCTGGCGTGGCGTTGTCCATTCCCGAGGCAGCACTCAGTAGAGGTCGGCGGGAACAGATGTACGTCGCAGTGGTCAAGGACGATAGATACAGGCCACGCCTTGGCAAAGGTAATTTTTTTACTATTTACCTTCATTGGGAAATTAAATAAGTAACGATCAATATTTTAAATTCATGTTCACCCAATTTATTACCATCCTCAGAATGTAGTTCTTAGCCTTAATCTTTTTAAATTCAATTCCGTGCCTCATATAGTATTTCACAGCTAATTTACTTCAATGTTTTCGTATGTATTCATCTGCTGTCTTTCTCTTCATTATAATTGTTCAACGTTCCGTTTAAACGGACTTAAAGTCTTGACAAACATCTATTCAAGTTCTACTGACATTCTGTTTCCGACGTGATTTCTCAGTTGAAGACGGCATTATCCTAGTTATAATTCCTTTAATCTTAACCCTTTAAAGTTTGTGTGAGTTTCGCAAAGTGATAATTGGATAGCTGCAAACACAAATAATGGAATATTAATGTATTATGCACTACTATTAAATTCTAAAGTTATTGCAAGAACGTGTAACGACACGACTGGCTTGTAGATTGTAACTTTAACACAAACGCTTATTAAATTATTACAACGAACTAACATTTCACACAAAGAGAACTTCCAACTGGAATTTAAGACGCCTATATAATTACGTATGAAATCGAGAGCCATAATTTATGCGAAGTAATATCAAACGAGCCTTAGGCGGATGACGTCTCGACATAGAACGTTTTATGCGACCGTTTTCTTTAAACATTCTTTTTTTGCCTGCAGGCATCACGCAACTGAGTCCAGTAGTTAAGTGTGGTCCACCGCGACTCCAATTAAACAAGTCTGTTATTTTGCAAATACCTCACTGCGCTAGCTTGAAGCACGGATTCTGGAATCTTGCTCTATACGCCATCGATCACAATAATGCCAAAACGGATAACACTCAGCCGCAGTGGAAGAAAGTCGTCGGTCTCGGACAAGAGACGATTAACACGCCAGTGTTCACACAGTTGGATAACGACAAAATATTCCTCGTAACAGACATGCTTTCAACATTCGTTCTAGTCGGCGAAAGTTTTAATGGAAAAGCCGTTAAGACGCTCCAATTGGCAGTATACGCTCCACCCGTACTTAACGAAGCTTCTACGGAGTACAATATTAGGCTCTATATCTTCGAGGATACTCCTTGCGCGCCATATTATTGCCAGGAGCAAGAGAAGAAACTTGGCGGTGTATTGCTCGACCGCCCCAAAACTTTGCTGTTCCAAGATGGCGGTTCCAATTTGTGCTTAAATCTGGATAACGTAAGTCCTGGTTGGAAGACAAAACCTGGCATCGCTTATCAGGAGATTCCCTTCAATCACGTCTGGACATCGCATTACAACGGACTGCACTGCAGCTTCGGGGTGGAGAGAACGCACGACTGCGACAATATTGATTTCACTGTATCAGTGTACCAGCGAACGAATCCCTCGTACAAGCAAACATTCCGAATATCGCTCGAGGACACACGAAGTCGATCGCCTCGGGGTCGGTCACCACGCGCGGAGTCCCAACGGAGCTTCAACATAACGGAGAATCTTTTGGACGGCAGAATGGCTCGCAACGAAGAATCTAACGACGGCAGCGCGAAACGGAACGTAACAGTCAACGAAACCGGCGTTAACGAGTGTGCGGAGGGCCCATTTAAATTAAGTGCACGAATAAAACGTCAGCTGTGCGCCATATTGGATCCGCCGAACGCTCGCGGGAACGACTGGCGCGCGCTGGCGGCGCGGCTCGGCGTGGACCGGTACACCACGTGGTTCGCCACGAAGAGCTCGCCCACCGAGGCCATCCTGGAGCTGTGGGAGTGCAGGGAACGCGGGCCCGCGGCCACCGCCTCCTTGGCCACCGCATTACGTCAAATGGACAGACACGACGCGGCCGACCTGTTGCAAGGCAGGCCCTCTTGGTTATGAATTCGTATCACGTAAACGTTGTAACTATACGAGCTGTACGGACTCTTTGAAACTACGTGTAGATTAAATGTTGTTAGAGAATAGATCGGCCATCGGCCCGTTGTAAAATCGTGTTAGTATATATTGTATAGAATCATCTCCGCTGTAGATAAGCGATGAGTTAATAAATTATATTTGTAGTAGCAATAATAGTGCCTAATGTCTTGAAAAGAAGTCACCGACGCCGTTTGAGTAGGGTTGGTTATTTTGTTATTTTTTATAAGTGTTTGAGTGTTCAGTGTATCAAATATGTATATGGCTAGTTTTATGTTTAAATATGCTTTTATGTTGTTTCATCGCGTTCTGTTCTAATGTCGTAGAACCACGTGCCAAAAGTTCGATGCCACAGCATTACTTTGGCAATAACTAAGATACTATAAACGTCTATTCTGAGCTTAACATTGTGAAATTCCTAATAGCTTAGCAAAGTTCTCGTTTCATACAGTGAACCACGAATAAAAGCTGATTGCATTTAATATTATAAAATATATAAACGCTATTCGTAAAGCACACTTTAAAATGACAGTTTTGTTGAGTTGAAAAGTGACTTTTGAACTTATCATTTTCAATTGTGGTAGTTGCAAGTATCTCTGAAAAGTAGTATCGCGGCCTAAATAATATAATAAGATATTTATAATACTAATAATATAAATATAAGTCACTGGTTTTGGTTATAAGAATGAAGATTTCATACCTTTTAGCCAGTTTTTAATCACACGATTGAAAACAACTTTATATAGGATGACGTCGCTATGACAGTCTATGTTACTCTGTAACTATATAAACGCACCTATTTAATCTGTACACATTAAAGTGTGATAATATAAAAATTTAGTTCTGATAATTATACTATATTATACGCTACACCATAGTTCCTATCACGCTGTAATCCCGAATTCAATTTTAGTACATCATACTTCATCGGGCGCTCTTTTTACCATTTTTACTTTTTTAAAATAAAAATAAATTACAAAGACAATTGAAATAATTTTTACAAAACTATAAAACCGAAAAAATATATATTAATCATAAAAAGAAACGTAAACTCGACTGTTGTTTTAAGTCGAGTCACTTTTTAACTCCTACAAAGCGTATATTGGAACGTCAAAGAAATACAATCACTCTATGTATATAAACAGATTGTAAATACTCTTACAAGATACACGTAGCGAAACAGATGTAATAGCGAACCATGCGTTGTATGTAACGGAACTAATCACCGCCGTAGACTATCTATATATATTTATATATGTATATTTTTGTTAACGTGATGATTATTAAAATAAAAGAATCTGTGATAATTGAAGTAATATGAAATAAATTATGTTTAACTGTGCATTTTGTGTTTTATTTCACTCATATTTAGGTTTAGAATAATATACAGTAGTAGAGAAAGGGAGTTCTGGAGTGGAGACCGCGACGAACACAGTGTAGGACTCCGGCCAGGTGCGGTGTCGATTTGCGAAAGGCTGCAGGCAGAAGGAGGACGCGGCAAGCCGACGACGGGGCGCGTCGGCGCTCTTTCTGGGAGTTGCATATGTCCAGCGGTGGACTGATATAGGCTGATGATGATGACAGTAACGTAAATAAAAACAAGTAAAGTAAAATAGGGTAATGTGAAGCAGTGTAAGATCAGATACATGATAAAATTTGCATAAGGTAAGATGACTTTGCTAACGTCAAAGTTTACACGAAAATTCTAAAGAGCACGTACATAATTTTACACGGTCTGGTTTTATTTTGTATGCTTGTTGTCCGATTAAGGATTCGAACGAGTTTTGTCATATATAGAGTTATATACATAAGAAATATTGAAAATTTAAGCCACACACAACTTTTCACTTCCTACATACATATACAAGAAAACGTTCAAAAACACTAAAACGCAAGAAAGACCTGAGTTCATCTTACAAATATCTTAGCGAGCAAGAATCGAACCCGCGAAACCTTACTCGACATGCCTAGAGAAACTCAGCACGACGGTAAAGATAAAGTAGAAATAACGAAAACGCAACAAACAAAACTAACAAGTTCAAACGACTTGCTTAAGTTTGAAACTTGTACATATTACACAAATGGCTGTCAATGCTGTGGTGACGGCCGTGAAAATAGGAAACATATCTCACAACAGGTTACGGCGACGCCGCACAAAGCTCAGCACGAGAACGAATCAGTTGTTCATTGCCGAGAGCCGTACAGCCTAGCGTGACAGAACTACATCGGGATGAGTTTGACTAGATCGTTCATGTAGTGTAGTGATTTGTGACTGAAACAGCTCGGCGGGGGCTTGTGTATTCTACTCCCGGTAGCACAGACATTTGGAATTACACAGACGTGGATGAATGTCCCAAGATATCAAGGCTTGCCTGAAGGACAGATACTTGTGTAGGTATATATTGTTATATAATATCTGATTACGACTATAAAGCTTTACTTATTGGCTAATGACGATTTCTCTCTCTCTCTCTCTCTCTCTCTGATGAGAATGGCGTATTTAATGCCTAATAACGTTTTCACCCATTCAACCCAAGTTTCTGATAGGACTGTGTGTTGTATACACACTTTACATTATTGATATATCAAAACACCTGTATTTCCCGGAAGAGGATGGCAGAGTGGTATAGTACATTGTCTCACGTTTCAGCAGTAAGTCTATTGTGAGTGAGTCTATTGTGGTATACCGGACAATAACTCCGGATTACATACTATTGCTACAATTTTCATAGTAAAATCCAATAATACTTTGTCGGACTACAATATTAATTAAACTCACATCGCCACAGACATACTCACGATATGATAAATATGCATGTATTAGGTTTTTTCAACAGGTACTGAGTGAATTGTAGCTTGTAAAGGAACAAAGAGTATTATTAATACAAATTCCCGTCGGGCATAACAATATAACATTTGGACACGCGACAGAGGCACCACAAACAAAACGCACAAATTCCTTCGACAAACGTTCACACGAAGTTACACTTGACTACTGACATGACACCCGTGTAAATTGATGAACTAACTTTTAACAATGTACACACACACACAAACCCACACACAATATATATACATACACACACACACGACAATACACAGCTGTCTCCGCATGGAATGGTGCGATACACAGCGTTTTTAACTTATAATAAAAAGTAAAACTATAGAGCCAAATAAACTGATGGTTTATGATAAAAACTGGAACATATAAAAAAAAAACATTATGGTTCAGCGCAATCTGTAGATATATACTTATATTGTGGTCTAAACATATTTAATTTATAATCAAAATTAACAGTAATATTTCGATAATAAACTAAAAAATTACATTAATAATAGTTCCTATAACGTCACTACTTTCAAATAAAACTAAACAATTGTATTGGATTTCCTAAAAATTTACTAATTTTGCAAATTAAGCCGTACTATATTTCATACAAGGGATTTGGAAGGAATATACTTTAACATAGAAATGCCCTTCCAACCCCGTGCGAATGCAATACAAGTCAATGCATGCGGGGCTATTATGACCCCTTCGATCAATGTAAGGGTTAATTTGTGAAGGGGTGAGTTGTACCGCAGGTGTTTGATGTCGGTTTGTACTTCGCACCTCTAGCGTACATAATTGTACTAGTTTGGTCCAAATGATAGCGGATTAAATATAAAATATTTTTTGATCCGAAAAACACATAACCATACATAATCACGTCTATACTCTTTGCGGATTATAAACGTGGTTATTTATAGTCAACTCCCATATTTCATTAGTTACGTTTACGTCCAGCTATGGTCATGAGTCTATTGTCATACACGAAACACAAATCCTGATTCCGAGACATACTGAATTTTTTATTTAAAAACTTTAAGTTAGAAAAATCCTTTAACAACCGTGATTGCAGGCACGATATTACATATATTATGACCTTTATTAAATTTGCATCACATTCAGTGTAATTTTGTTTCTAGTAAAAACGTGTTAGTACTATTAATGAATAAAAATATAAACATACATTAACGCTACAAGTCTTCTTCGTATTTCCTTCCCAAAAGAAAGATTTAGGCATCGTCTTCCACGCTAGCTAAATGTAAATTCACGTACATCACAATTTCCAAAGAACATAATGGATTATCAAAATACATTATATTTAAACACATATTTTTCGTATCCGCTTACAAAAACTCCATACCCTGAACGGCATTTTTGGGCATACATTTAAATACATTATAATACCATTAAAATAGAAGGGCCATAAATAGGCAGGTGATGTTGTTAAATAAAAAATAAAATAGCCCTCGGCTACTGCAGGGGTATAGAGGTAGCCATTTGATAACCTACTTGTTTGATGGGAATGGGGTAAGCTATTTGTGAAGGACGAACGATCGATTTTAGGTATGATAATTTATTACCATTGCTATATAGATATAGATAAATTATTCTAAATTTGTTGTGTAAAATATAAATATATCTATACTTATTTTTCATCAAATTTCGTACTAAAAATAGTAACGTTAATGTTACATCACGCCTGTAACCCCAGAGAAGTTGGCAAAGAAAGGGCAGTGATTACTAAAGCTTGTTACTAAAGTTGAGATATAAATATTTAAATATTAAGATTTCAGGACAATTAAAATATAAGGCCTCATTGATTACAAACTGAGTAGGGTCTGTGTTATGGCAACCAAATATCAAAGCCCCTTCAATAAATTCTACTAAAATTCTTATTGGGCACTAATTCCATCGCTTCTCGTTTTCAGCTTATCATAAAACAATATGTTTAACATGAATGCACCCGCGCCCTGCGCCCTTAAACGTAAAGGTACCATACCCAATAAACTTTACGACACGCTCGTAACGTTGTAAACAAGTTTTATTTAATATTCGTAGAGAAACAGGTGTTAATTTTACATTGAGATTGTAGGAGCGTTTATCTTTCTCTTGTTTTGGTGAAACCATGAACGCTTTACTATTCATTTCAATACAGATCATGAACTACATGTAGTCATACACCATCAGTCTATGTCGTGCTGGACATAAGTCAGGCACAGCTTGAGGGTTATGCCTTCTCCGAACAACGTTATTCCGACTCAAATCCAAATACGTACATTATTCATTACATCCAATCCAAATACATTCATTATGATAATCTCATATAACTCGTATAGGTTTCTACTATTATTATATTACGTGTTAAATGTACTTAAAATATATTACTTTTTGAATTAGATACTAAATTGTTGTATTCATGAACAGTGCATATTTTTTTTTGCTAAAAATCTTTAATATTACAATTCTACCGTTAATAAATTTTTGCGGTTTTATACAACGTACATATGGATTAATTTAACGTCAAATTCCCTTAAAATAATGGCCTTAATTTATGGTAATAATGCATCTTAAATGTCACGATGTCATTAGCATTGCCCTATGTCTGGCGGAAATTAATTTGGCGTCGCAAAAAGACAGGAGCCATATAACCGTCCTGACCTTAGAGTGATAAATTGCTTTCAGCCCCTTTTCATCGATAAAGGTTCACACTGATTATTATCTACCATATATTTATATAGCAAATACACAAAAGTTATAACGAGGAAAAATTTTTGAACAACTTACCGACATCCAAACAATAGTTCGACGGCTAACTTTAATATGTATTTGAGAAAGATATATGACAGCAGAAGAAGCGCTCTCATTTATTACTTTTAGTACAAAACTCAATCTGATTTACAAGTACCCAAATATTTTAGTGACTAATGATCAAAGTCATTCGGAGTTTGCTATTGTATTATACACTAGGATTATTATTAGTTACAAAGAACTGGTTTATTATAACGTCTTTCTAACAACTACACATTTGAAAATATAATGAAAATGAGGTCTAATGAAAAAAATAATTAAATGATAACTGTATAATATAACTGACAAACGAAATCCTAACAAAAAACTATAAATGTTACCAACGACCTCATTAAATTCTTCAAATCGTGCCAAAGAAGGCGCTATGCGATATTAAATCGCTAGAAGAAAGATAATTTAAATTAGGAAAGTTTCAAAAGTACTGTGGTGTTGACTAACAATGTTAGGCACTACGCTAACTTCTAATTAAACCTCAGAATGGTTCACCGAACGTCAAAATGTTGGATACGTCAAATTAATTTAGCGCACCGCAAAAAGCCACAATCCTTAAGACCCTTCTAACCTTCACTTGATGAATTGCCCTACTCGGCCCTTTGTCGATATAGGGTCTTGATTGATTCCCTCGAATTTCAGTACTTCTCCTTAAGCGAGCCTAACTACGAACGAGGAACAAGTAATAACGTGTCACTATTATGACAAAGTGACAAACTCTGAATATTTGACTGTTTCTGAGATTTCCTGATATGAAAAAAATCTTCAGGTTTCATAAACTCCATCCGAAAGACATGATTTATTTTGTTTTTAAGTTAAGCTTTCTTACTACAGGTTAGAGTCTTCAACAACTGTCTAAACTACAAATTCACCATTTATTGGAATGTTAAACAGCAATGTACTAAATCAATTACTTAAAAATAACAGAAAAGGGTTAAAACTTTCGATTTTCGGAATGTAGAAATAAAGAATTATTCCATAGTATATAATAGAAATAACTTGACTGACTTTGAAACCAGCGAATATTAAGTCCTTAGTCAGTGTTGAATCACGTCGTTGTTCTCGCTCAAGATGAAACAAGTAAGTTGATTTGCTCACAGTTCAAAGCTATTATGTAACACGAACGCGTGACTCGAAACATGACTCCATTTAAATTGCTCCATGATAAATAACAAAGGGACTTGATATTCAAGAAATGTCAGGCGCACAATGCCAAGTAAGGGCAGCGGAAACTCCTCAAAATTAATTCAGTCTGGGTAAATTCAACAAGTCGATGCAAAAGACAAACTCGGTCCAATAGCGTTCAAAGGTCCGTCCAGGTCAAATGAGAAGGGGAACGATATTATCAAATGTCGCTTTTGGCTCGGTGGCCGGTCGTGACTTACCTTACACGTAGCGCTAAAGGCTCAAGTTGGAAGATATATCGGAATTTATAACTGGTCGACAATCTAGTCAAAAAACCCCTCAGGAATTTAATTACTATTAACCTTATAATAAAAATGTATAACGTTACGATACTCATTTTGAATGAACAAACATTTTTCTATACACCTAAGATAGGACGTTCCACGTTAGTGCCTTTTACAAAGTAGCACAATTATTACTTTTAGATATTTAATTACAGAATTAAATATGATCATAAATATAATATGACTTAGCTTGGTAGTATGACCATTTCATGTTGTAATGACCGTAATGAAAGGAATATTAAACTTGCGCCAAGCACCAAAATAGCTTGGACAAAGGAGTGGGCGAACCAAGAATGATGCGAATGGGTTTACAATTGTTAATTTAAGAATGCATATTGTTTGTTTTGGGTTTAATGAGCGCAGTGATATGGATCATGATTGAAAATTCTGTAATATTCACATTAAGTAGCTGTGAAGGACCATTAAGGAGACCATTGTTTTAAAGCAATAAATTGCCCTCAAGATTTTGAATATCTTTATTAGCTATTATTTCGTTCTTAATTAAATGAATAAAAAACATATATTTAAATATTTATTAAATTTGAGGAATCAATATAAAATATTAATATGATTATGTCGTCATTCATACCTTATGGGGTAGTTATGCAGGGAGCACCTTCATATGGTCCATATAAATTTGTACCATTATTTAGAGTTTCTGCTATTTTTCATTGTCTGGTTGGTCGTGTTGGTTGCAAGCGCAATTGCTGATTGGGTGTTCCCGGTTTCAAATCCTGGGTTGCGCAGTATTAGATTGGTCTTATTATTGGTATTAGATTTTCTAGTAGTGTCTCGCAGTGTGAATATATGCCCGGTAAATGGCAATAGGTTTGCCACATGTTTTACAGTGGGACGCAAACTTAACTATACTATATGCCTATACTCTCTGCCTACTTCTCCGACGACTACACGTTTATGATTACGGCTATTTATAGACAATTGCAGATAGTTGCCTCGTATCAATCAAATATACCACTTAAGACCAAAAAATTACAAATTCAATTATCTACGCGTCAATATCTATTGTATCAATATCTCGGAGTGTGTCTGTGTGGGCCCGAATTCCGAGTCAAAACAACATGTTTACGATCGCATCCCAATCGGATCCCTTCTATCCGATGTTTGAGATAGCTCGACTGTGCCCACGACATAGCTTAATGAATCAAGAACAACGATCAACTGATATGGCCCACCAACAGCGCAGGTCGGCGTTTCGGCCAATATTTGGAATTTAAACTTATGTTTAACATTCGTTATTGATAGCATGTACCGATGGAATGTCTTAATTATGACCGCCTTGTGATTGTATCGCCGGTACAAAATATGATTCAGTCGTAGTTTTAAATATTGAACATTTAAAAACATTGTTAGTTTGGGTCGACTTTTTTGTAATTCCAAGATATTACAGCTTTTAGATTCCACAGACAGACAACAGCAGAGAGACAACTTTTGCATTATATATCGTATAAACATGAATGGGGAATTCCCTACAGGAAATAGTCCAAAAGTTTTTTTTTTTTTTTCAAAATTATGAATTCGTACGCATTAAAAATTGAAATACTTATTTATATTTTATACTTCATAAAAATTATTAAAATATTTTAATGTACACTATACCCATTGAAAAGTCCCATAACTACCATAAACAGATTCATGTATGTATGTAGCTACAAAACTGTGCAGTTCGAAGTTAGGACAAGTTTTAGCTGAGCCGTTTGTTATACACCGGGATTAAATTTTAAGTTCGAGTCATGAGAAATTTTTACCAGAAAATCTAAGTTATACCAACACTGAAAAGTCTAATCCTAATCCTAATCCTAGAAGTCTAAATCCAAGAGCAACCAGGACCTATCAATCTGCAGTCGCACTAGAACCACTTGATCAACAAGCCTTTCAACAAAATATTTATAACTGACGTATAGCCCATATATCTTAACCAAATGTTTTATTTTTATGTTCTTTTGTAGAATGGAAAGACAGAGTCGGGATCGAAAAACAATATTGATCCAACTACCGACGATCGACATTAAATAATTCAGGTGGCTCATCTCAGAAGATGGTAGCCATCGTGATGTGATCCTAATCAAATAGCGAGCATCCAATTACAAATATTACGCAAGCGCGGCCGTCCGGCGCCGAGGGCTAGGCCACTCGTTCTCTACTTACATATTCTGCAAAGAAAAAGTTTGAACCTTTTTTTCCCATTGTTTCATTTCTCTTACACAAAACACTATTATTACATATTTAACATAAAAAGTCTCGAATGTGAACGCAAGAACTATAAACTCCAAACAAATATGAAACGTAATTTTCTAATTGAATTGCGTTGTATAATAATTATTGTGTATCGTATTAATACGTGTTGTAATATTTATAGGTGTAATATTATTTATTGGTAATTGGTAAAGTTAATAGCTTAGAATGAAAATGGATATATTACATACGAATGATTACAATGTAGGTACAATATTTTATATTGCAATCAAAGTAAACTAAGCAAGTAATGAAAACGATTTACCAAAACGCTAACGTCCTTAATCATACCAACGGGATTGAAAAAACCTGTAGAGGCATGTCGACAGGTGTCCGAAACCAGACAGGACCTTTTAACAGCCGTATTAAGGCCTATGCACACTGTTTTACAACACTGTAAAAAATGTATGTGACCCGTAAAATTTAACCGCTATCGAGACACCATTTATCTTTTATTTGCCGTATGGAATTTTATGCCATATGTAAGGAGTATTAATGTATGGTAAAATAAATTATGTAACTGTATAACTCACTTATGATTTTGAGGGATACCCCGTCTAATTTCAAACGTAAGATATTTTTGCTGAACTCCTATAAAAATATACATTAGTTAAACCGGTACATAATTTAATGATCTGTGTTTTATACAACGTGTACAAATATTTACGAAATGTTCAGTTGAAATAACATTTAATTCGTTAATGTGGATAGGCCCTAATCAATGCCTATAATTTAAAATTTTATCATGACGAGGGTAGGTTTTTACCTGATTTGTGACGTCACTTTTTATAAGCTATTACCTCTTAAATGTCACCTAAGATTACAGTATAGACCGCGCCCGGCTTGTAATTATGAATTAGATAATTTCATTATTTTTATTTTTATCAATCGAAATTTTTGATGTCGTTTTTAATTTATCTTTTTGGACCACAGAATACAAATTATAGCGTACTCGTAGATTATATCTGTCGCATCTTTTCCGTTAAGCGCCATACTCTGACAGATATTTAGGTGGGTATAACAACAATAAGGTATTACAAATATTCATTAATAAATAATTATCCTCAACTTGCATTTCATGTACACGAAATTTTATATACTAACACGTGAAGTTACTCTATGCATCCCATTTAATAATATTGCGCGCAGTAAGGAGAGCTAAAATTGTTTGAATAATTTGAGTTACAAACTCACAAACACAAAGTCATTGATAAATTATAAATATTCACTCTCTATCGTCAAACAACAATGAAGAATAAACATTTATAGAAGCGTATTCATTGACACAAAAACTTCAATAATATACAATTTAAAAAATATTTGATTACGGTTGAGTTTCAATCTCTACTGAACCATAAGTGCATATTAATTCTATGAAAGACATTTCTGATTAATTACATGTATACCTACCACAACATCAGCCTATCTCAGTCCGCTGCTGGACATAGGCGACCCCCAAAGAGCAATTACAGCCTGCAATCCTTCGCAGATCATCATCCCACCTGCCACTCTTGGTAAATATAAGGCAGCAAATGTCATTCGGAATAATTAAGGCATATAGATCAGAAATTGGTACTAATTTTAATTCACCGTATTGAGTGACTTCATTTTTATAATATTGTCAAATCTAAGTACTTATTAGGGTGGACGGAGACCATAAAGTTGCACATATATAAATATATAGACTCGAGATATAAATCTGAAAATACTATAGCTTTTTATAGGCAGCTAACGAGCAAGTGGCAAACACCCTTACCGCTTCCAACCTTACATACATGCAATCGACCAGACCAGAATTGTAGACATAGAATTGTTACAGCGATATTGCAAAGAGGAATTAAATATCAATTACATAAATGTTCTATATTACATCTTCATATTTTATTGCGTAGCGAAGTACGAAATCCCCTATACGAAGTACGAAATCCCCTATACGAAATACACACACACACACACACACACACGCACGCACAGACGCACCCAAATATCATATACAGCTATAAATAAAATCCATACAACTATTATCTGTAAGGTGTAATTAAAAGCCGTTTTATGTAAATCGGATGTATTATTGCATCTATAAATAAAGCAAGTCAAATTATAATGTTCAAAATGAAGATAATTATCTTTAATACATTCAATTTTATTCTTTTAAGGTATTTATCTGACTGCTACAAGATATCGATGAAACGATAGGAAATCTACAGCTCATTTTAGTACACATTATACATACAAACAGTATCAAAGTTATTGCTAATATGTAATTTATCAACAATAATGTGAATTTAATTTACCATGATAACTATCGACATTTCACGAGAATTTCATTTGTTGATTCAGGACTGAAAATTAAGCGTGAATAATAATTAATATTTGTTGTTCAAACTCTGCTTAAAATCCAAATTTCTTGGTAGGACTTTAAATATGAAAAACTTATAACTTTTACAATACAAAACGTAACTTCACGCCTATAATCCCAGAAGGGGTAGGGAGAGGAATGCAGAACATTCCCACGACTCACCAGTTACGATTACGTCCAACTATGGTGGGTCCCCCTATGGTGGGTTCCACTATGGTGGGTCCCACTATGGTGGGTCCCACTATAGATGGTGAACCTATTGCCATGCGTCGGGCACATATCCAGACCCCGACACTACTAGAAAATCTAAATTAGAATATATTGTAATGTTCGAGCCGGGAATCGAAACCGGGACCTCCCGATCCCGATCGGCAGTCGCACCCGCAGCCAACACGACCAACAAGGCAATACAACAATACAATACTCTTAGTGTATGATATCAATTTCCCATAATTACTTATTTATATACATATATGTCGTCTATTGATGCTACATTTCAATTCTATATCTAACCTGTGAAAAGATGAAAGTTGTATCAAAATTTACTTAGTATTTTTAAGACACTCTCACTATGTAGCGTACACCGCTTATAGTTGGCAGTTTGTGATATGTCTCACATCTTTAACACTATACAAGTTTATTGTTAAAACTTAATTCGTAATTGAGATGTATGGAATGCGATCAGATGCGAGAACGCCCACTAACAATAATTCATGAAAGTCCATAATGATATTACAAGCGAGGCTCTTATTTTATTACTTTCTCATACATATTTGAACTCAATAAATTTCTCAATTAATGTGCTTACTATGTGGTTCTGTATTATTTTCTAAATAAAATTAACATTTGACTGTTTATTATGGATACTTTAAATGATATCTAATGTTTTATAGCAGTAATGGTTTAATATCGAATCGCGAAGTGAAAATACATCTTTACTGACTTGGCGTATTATTATTTCATTACAGTTATTTAATTTTGAATGTCTCGTTGGTTGTGCTGGTTAAAAGCGCGACCGCCGATCGAGAGGTAGTAGGTTCAAATCCCGGACCGGCTGCGATTTTATTTTTCTGAGACTTTCCAATAGTTGCCTGGAGTTTGGATATTTGCCGGTGTATTTTATTTATACCCAAAGCTGACAGACGGGCCACCTGATGATAAATGGTCACCGTCGCCTAAACACATTTGCATCACTAGAGGTGTCACCAACGCTTGTCGCCAGCAGACTCCCAGCCTGCAGGGCTATAACCGTTTTAGTTGAAAGGGCTATCTATAAACTGCGTCTTATAGTGCACTGGAAATACGCCAGGGGGAATCTTGTTCCAGAGCCTGGTTGGTCGGGGCAAGAACGAGCGCGAGATATCGTACACACTGCTGAAGGCTGCCACGTATCCACCTGATGAGGCTGGACCTTCTCCCTTCGACGAGTGGTGCGACGTAGGAGTGGTATGGTAGTACGCTCACCACGTATTCCGAAGTTAAACTTCAAATTAACTGGGGAAACGTGCAAGTGTATCACAATGTTCTGCCTATTTCTTCGGAGATTGCGAGCGTGATGTTACGTTATGTAATTGTACAGTGGGATTGACTTCGGCACAATCTCGCGCTGTTGGCTTATTTTCGTAACTGTAAATGGTGAAACATTTATTAATAAATACGTATACCATGAGTTACTGTGTACAAATCCATAGTTAATAAATTAAATTAATTTTCATTTGTAACAATCCATTAATTAATGTATGTGGATTCCTGCAAAGTAATATTTACATTCGTTAGCAAACGTTCGATCATTTGCAACTAGAAAATAAGCTAACAGCGCTGTATTGTGCAAAGTTAATATCTATGAAAAATTTAATAATGAAATATTACGTCCATTACCCTTTAAGAGTAAGACTGAGGAGTATTACTACCAACTTTCGCCAGTTACATTTACGTCCCACTATGGAATAAGTTACCCACTATTGCTATGCACCAGGCCCAATGATGATGAAAAGTAAAATTTGACTCTTCAAATTAGAATCTCTTTTCCAGGTGTATAATTCTAAGGTCACCCGTCAACACGTCTGAGATTATCTGAGATTATCTGAGATTATTGCTGTGTTCTGTTCTGTCGGAAACAATATATAATATGTCCATATAATGTAAACACATAAAAGCACGGTACAGACTACAACAATCGGTATCAGTATGAACCGTATCGACTGCCCAAGTTACGCATATTAATAAATTTTCAACGAATTTTTCCGACTGCGCAACTTCATTAAAATATGATATATTAATTTGTGGTTACGTAAAATTGCGCGCGAAATATTTCCAACCAATAATGTTGGGTGGATAAGGGTCTTGTTGCCCTGTTGGCAGTTGGATGTTAAGCGGAAGTAAATGTCACGAATTACTCAAAACTTTTATAGGCACCTCTGTTACTCTGTCTCACTGTCCCTCTCGCTCGATTGGCAGTCGCCATTGCAAGCATCACGACATACGAAGCAGTCAATCGAATATAACCTCCATCCTTATCATTCTAATAGGGAACTTATGATCAATAAAAATAAAGATATTGAAACAAACTTTACATTTCTGGGGCCATTTTGAAGTTTCAAATCTTTATCCCAAGTAATACTTTATCTTTTATCGCTTACCATTTCACAGTGATACGCGTTATCAAGAAGTCACCGCCGGAACGCTGTTGGAGTTTTATTAACAATGGCGTAGTGGACATTTCGTTCAAAGTTACTGGAAAATTTTGATTTATCACCGCTCCGCCAGAGTCGCGTTCTATAGTACAAAGTTGATAAACAGAATACATGCGTAGTGAATGAATTTTATTTATAAACTTGTTTACTTCTATAAAGTAGTTTTGAGTGTGCTTGTATGCTCCTTCACCACGGACCATCTTCACCATAAATCTATTCAAGGCCGCAATTAGATAAAGTAATTTGCTAAGGGGGTTTTGCCGATTATCCTCACATTTGTCGTCCTAGTTGGAAACCGTGAAGACATACTTCAACTCAGTTATAATTTGAAATAGAAGGGTAATATATTCAGTTAATTTATTAAAGACAATATATCGACCAATTGAGTATGAATAGTCATAATGTAATAATTACATCAATAGTTACAAATACATTTAAAGACTGCTGTAAAATCTTTAGGAGCCGTTGTTATAGTATTTCGTGGTGTTTAAGTGATTTGTTGAATTTATACGAATTGTAAACACTGCTTCGATTACATAAAAGAGTTAAGAAAACATTTAAGAATTACACTTTTAGAATTATCGTATTCCAGGGCGTATCGCTAAAACTGTATTGTATATCAATTTACTATTATTATGAAGTCCCGCCAGCTCCCTATCAAGGTAGGCAAAAAATTCCGAATGCGCAATACCAATATCGAGTAATTTATTATTTGTACTGAATATTGAATAGAACGAAAGCCGCAACAATTAAAAGTACTCAAAAAATAGGTTACAAAACAAGCGCCAAGCAACCTATCAACCAGAGTGTCATCAATCGCGAACCGAGTGGTTGCGACTTCCGCGTTCCCAACCTGCCCTAGTTCGTGAATTGTAGTCAAACTGTTTCGATTTTGTGCCGCGTTACGTAACAAACGGTAGGCATTCACTAAAATACTCATTCAGGTATCCAGTCCGACGTAGGTTAATGCGTAAATTATTTTTCAAAAGGTACAAAATCACATGTACCTAGACATTTCGAACGCCTTTATAGCAAACTCATTATCATTGTCATTGAAATCGTTATCATTGTCATCGTCATTATCATCATCGTTATTATCATTATCATCATCAATATCAACCCTTTCATCTTTCTCTTAGACAACGGTCTCATCTCAGAATGAAAAGTATTTATTTCGATGTTTTATTATTAATTTGTATTTAAAAATAATAGTTCATTAAAACTGTTTTCAACCATACCATGACTACACAGACCGAGGGTATCCTCGTATAGCGTGTTTACTTCAAAATGGTCATAGTGTTACATCATAAAGAATGTAAACGTAAAGACAATATTACATGTGACGTAGTGACATTTTGTTCTCACGAACATATTGGATATAAGCAGTGGAGAAACCAATATACTCTGAACATTTGTCTTGACAGCGGGCGAATTGTTCCAGAATGATCTCGGAGTAATGCTTTGTCATCAGTAAGTATTTCTTTGGTTAGCATAAAACTACGCTATTGTTTTTCTGTTAAAGTTTCTGGAATTCGTACTTGACGTAACGTAATCACTTTGTAGCCTAGTGGTTTGACGTTGAGACTCTCACGCCGAGTGTTCTATAGCGCGCACGCACTTCCTAACAAAATGTACATTTAACATCAAATATCACTCGCTATAACGGTGAAGGAAAACATTGTGAAGAAACTGAGGTAGACTATGCTATTACCAGCGTCCAAAAGTGGAATGATAAAAAGGTTGTAAAAAACGCTTTTCTGTTGGCAAGCGATTTTTTAGTAATATTAATGTAACCACGCCCATCGTCCTCGAACACGTAAGCAGAGCAGTCCAGTAAAATTTCAGGTTTCACCATAGATGGTAAGCCATTACTAAAAATGTTAACTAGAAATATCTTTAAAAATCAATAGCCCGGCCTTGATTCGAACCCAGAAGGTCACCAACAGCTGACGCGCTCCACTCGTCAGGATACTCGCTGGAAGCTTATACTCATACTTTTCGATAACGAATATAATATTTTGACACAAGGTTAGCACGAAGCTCGGTTAAATATATTTTTGTATACTGAAGTTGCAATTTTAATTTTTTTTGTATCTCCATATCTTAATATATTGTACAAAATTACATTACCCGTTATAAAGAAACAACGCACTTCTGGTGAGGCATCTCAGCGCCCGATAGCATCGGCACTGGCCCATTGTCTTCGGAGAGGAAAGGAACGCGAACGAATCGCGACTCCGCGTCGACATTCTTATTAACATTTTGAACGAGAATCAATTCGCGAGGGTTACCACGTGTCCTTCGAATCAATAATATATTCGCCACTTGGCTATCACTGCCATCGAACGATATTATTATTAATTATGATTACGACGAGAAGGTGATGGATGAACATGACATTGATTATGAAGATAATGACAATGACAGTTCTAGTATTCATCGGGAAATATATCGTAAAAACGGAAATACAGACGTAACATTATTTTACGTCATTATTATTATTATTATAAAGAGCATCAAGTGCCAATTACCGCTATCCTTATACACCTGACGTGTGTATATTATTTGTGTATATTATTCGCATATTTCTATACATACAGGTCGGTTTCGGCGACTTGTGATTTCCTCATGAGCAGGTATTTGACTTATTTGTATTAACTACATAAATAATTGTAAATATGTTACGTAACATATTTTACCTACTGAAAAAGATCAGATACTAATTTAAGTATGGTTGATCGAGTTGGACACCGGTGTCTCTGAAACCGGTGAGCATATATGAAGATAGTGATGAATGCAGACGAAACTCGGCCGATCTGTGTCTGCTGACCGCATTAAGCACCTGGAGTAAGATATGAGCATATGTATACATGATGTCGTATTGTGTAACGACACGAAATCGGATTTCCCAAACAGGCATCGAGAACTCGTGGTAGTTTGCTGATATTTATTCAGTCGATTATGCGTGCGAAGGTGGATTTTAATTTACACAATAACACGCTCATGTTCGATTACATTAAGGAGTATAGACACAGACTGACTTTCATTTTTATATATAAGATATATTTTAATTTTACAATATCAAACATTTACAGAAATTTATTTCCTACTTAATAATTGGACATTAATACAAAACTATTTGACCTTTTCGAATTGAGGATTTGAAATTTTGAACTTTACCTTTTACATGACCCATTTGAACATTACTTTTTAATTACTATTGTCGTATACTTCACTGTAATTTTTCTACATATATTCCAGAGTAGTAGTCAATTTTCAAAGGATATCAATATCATGCGATTTATTAGGATCACATCTAAACAAACGCATATTATAAATACATCATCGTCATCGTTATGATCAGCATAGCAGCCCATTGGGGAATATAG
>DWEI01000204.1:0-25532 GCA_018245875.1 Mysoria ambigua | reverse complement strand
GCTAGTACATATACAATCATACACATTCAAAGAACATTCAACCATAGTTTTAATATGCTAACATTTAAGAACTTTTTTTATATTGTTAACCATATTTTTGAGTTATTTACCAATAACTAAGTCATAATAGGAATATTTGGTTGGTGCTTATCAAAGTGTATATGTTTTTTTATCCACTAGCAAAATGTGCATCTGTTGAGATAATTTGGATAACATTGGTTACTTGCATTATCAATATTAAAATAAAAAGTAATATCCAGTAATCATACCAACAAATCAATTTGTCAACCACAGGCTAGAGATGAACATCAAGCATATAAAATATAATTACCTCCAGAAATCTTCCACTGTATCAAAAGTGGTAAGCTCTATAAGATTCTCCTCCCAGGTCTTGGTCCTATCGTTGTCATAGAACCACAGGCTCCACGTGTTTTGCAGGGGGTGCTTGATCAAGAACTCTGGCGGAACCTCGGCATTACTTTTGGCTTTGCTTTCCGTACCAGTGGAACCCTTGAATACACAAGTCATTTTTTTTATTTAACCTAACCTATAACACATACCTAAATAGCACTCAAATTATTTAATAACAAAATTTTAAGCGCAAGAAACCGTAACTAATTGAGAATTTTAGTTAGGCAACAGTAAAACAACGATAAATCCGGCATGCACGAAACAAATGCTACAGTGAAAGTTAGACGAGCCACATCAGCATAACACCCGTAAAACACATTAAAAGCTTAAGTACAAATAGAAACGAGGGTAGCAACATTTAATCTATTGAACTAAATTATAATTCGTACCTACCTCTACTTCTTCAGTATTATTTCCAGCCATGTCACAGAAATCTCTTGAACTCGGATTTTTTTATAAAAGACAGAGACAAGCTCAGTGTTGCAACACTACTATTTTTGTGAGTCACAGATAATATATTTTTTAAGCCAGTAACAAAGTAAGAAAACTATTCAGAATAATTGAATATTTGGATTATTTCTTCATAGAAGAGAAAGGCTTTTTCCTTTTTTACCGTATATTAAGAAATAGTATACCTTAAAGAACTTCTTCTATGAATAACTCATTATGGCAATTCTTACAATAAAATGTCAAAGTTTGACGTCATGTCAAACAAATCAAATCGGTCAAATCAATTTATCAATTTCAATTTAGATTCCTACATCGCTTTCAGTTTGCCGGTTCTATCCGTCCAAATTTCTTAATTACACCAAAAAACAAGTACCAAAAATAACAAAAATGTCAGTTCAAACGATGCTGATAGATTTTTCTATAGATCCTGCTCGTTTAGGAGACGAAAGCGGTCAAAAAGCTGTTTTCGGCCAACTAGAAACTGTGTTAAAAGATTACATACCTAACCTGCTTTTAGCCGCTGATATTAAAATAGACGGGGGGTCTTTGAAATTACTGACGGGCAAGAAAGGCACTACTGTGTCCGTGAGATTGTTTGATCGTGGGCTGGTTACTGTAAACATTGAATACTACAAGGAAGAAAACGAAGAACCCATAATAAGCTTCAAGGTGAGTTCAGCTTTGACTTAGACTTAAAATAGCGTACACGGCGTCAGCAAATACATCAAAATAAATCATTTGAATAAGTGCGTTTCGCGCGAAAATTCTACTAGACATTTTGCTACCACTAATGTTTAAAAATAAAGTTTTTACCTTAAGACTGTTTAAATTAATAAGTTGTTAAAATATACATGATAATATATAGCTGTAATATTGACTTTAAATTTATCCATAACTGGATAGAAAGATTCTGGATAAATTAAATCACCTAGTCCTTTAGTCCTATCCTCACAGATAGTTGTAGGACATTCATGTTATTAATGAAAAATTTACTCAAAATGTGCTAAGAATATTTTTATGGGAAATAGGTATTACACTGCGAATAATAGGGAAATTATGGACAAGAGAGAATTTATATCTGGTTTAAAAAAAATATTTAAGTAATATTGTTTTGAAAGTGTCAGTATGGGAGAGACTAAATATTCACCAAGCTTAAAAATTAATTCAAAGCTGCTTTACAATCACAAAAACAGTACAGAAGCTTTTAAAAATGTAATTGTAATAAATACAACACAACATAACACCTTTACTTCCATAGTACACTCCCAAGCTTCACTAGTTATGTTTATGTCCTACTAAGGAATAGATAGTGCGTCTTTTGCTATACACCAGGCCCAAATCCAGACTAAGCTTTTACTAGAAAATCTATGTTAGAAAAATCGAAATCGCAAGGCTCATGCTTGCAACTAACACAAAGGCAAGCAAAAATGTACATAAATTGAAATATTGATAAGATCAAGTAATTATTTAACGTTAGCTATAAGGTGTTCATTAGATGAGATTGTAGTCAAACATGACCAAGTAGCAAAATGTATGGTACATTATAATAAAATAATGCACTTTAGAAATATCTGGGTGTAGACAGATTAGGTACAAATTGCAAATGATTAAAATTATAAATTCTTCCTATCAAGTTACAGATCGATGTAAAATGAAATTTTCGAATGTAACTTACGATTTATAAAATGTGATAATGACATAATGTGTACATAGATGGATTTTATAAGCAATTTTAAAAAGGTTGAGCGTTTTGTCTTATGTTTTAGTGCTCTAAACTACTGGAAAGTTCAATACGTGTCACATTGGACTGTGAAAGACTAAAATTGTTGCCAACAATCAAACGGGGCTATAAATATGATATATATTTAACTAGTTCAGGTTGGCCCACTATAAAACTGTTTTTGTACATGTATTACTTAGTATATACCAACTTTTTGAAGTCACTAATTAATTTTGTTTTTTTTTTCCTGATCAGCAAGTATATTGTAATAGCTAAACCACACTCATTATTTCCTGAAGTTTTTTTTTTTGTTTGTTGGATTTTAATCAACTTTTCTTAGTATTTTGCAGTTAAAGTGTCACCTAAAACACTGATCATTTCATGACAGTTCAAGCGATCACATTTGCACAGATTTACACTTTAGCCTGTGTGTTTTGTATCACTTTTCTAGAAAAATGGGAACACAGTACCATTTTATCTGTTTGTTTCATCAAATCACATAATATTTTTATCTTTTTGTTCCATAATTTATTAAAATCATGTCATCATGCCAGATTCCTTACTGGGTAGAAAAAAGAAGCAATTGCCAAATAACTCTATGCTTCTACAGATTCCCTGCATCTTCTTCCCTTCAATTAATTGCCCTATGATTACGGTCTTAACAATTTGAATGACCCCAAATTTTATCATTAATTTAATTGTGAATGCTACTTCTCTCCTTATACTCTTAAAATGGGTCTTTGTTGCAACTTTGATAGACATATATGACTTTTATAATACCAATTCTAAAGTTTTTTATGCTCCCAGAGGACAAAAATTTAATTGAAAGCCTCTTATTTATCTAATAGGACCAAAAATCGTCTTATTTGGATATCTTAATTTGAAGTCCTCAATCATATTTTATTATATACCATGACATATGTATTTAAACTATTACTTTAATTTAAACTAGTCTCATTATTTATTACTGAAGAAGACTACTACTACTACTAGGTGGTGAGCCTATTGCCATGAATCGAGCACATATCCAGACTCCGAACCACTACTAGAAAATCTAAATTAGAAAATTTTGTAGTTTTCGACCCGGGAATCAATCCCGGGACCTCTCAGTCGGCACTCGCATCTGCTACCAACACAACCAACGAGGCAGGCTGCAACCAACACTACCAACGAGGCAGGCACATAAGCATGATCATCTAATGTTTTCCCTAATGTACATCTCTTAATACCCTAACACATACCTCATGAACTAACTAGAATCTTCCAGTAATAAACTGAGAAGACGCTCAACCTTACATCTATTATAGGTTTATAACCGGAAATATGGTTTAAACCTGTTACTATAAAGGATGGTTACATTGGTAGACAAAAACAAAATTAATATTAGTTTAACCTTTCGGAAACAGTTTTCATAATTAAGTCATAATATGTATGTACCAAAATAAAAGCCAATGTCTGGGAATAAAAGAAAATTGTTTTTGATGATGGTTCTAACAGCTGTCTAATTTTATCAAACAAAATGAATTTTTGATAAAATAGGTCAAACGTTTCGATTACAACCTAAAACTATTCGATATTTTTATGGTTATCATGAGTTTTAAACTATACCCAATTACAGTAACAGGTTTAAACAGTCTTAGAATTAGTGGTGCATGCTAGTTACATACTCACATTTTTGTCTTATTTGTTTTACGTTTTTCCTTTTTGTCATATATTTTTCAATAGTCCGGCCGAGAGTTGGAAAGTGAGCTGAAAAAATACATCACCGTCATTAAATCGCAAGTATACGCCCCCATAAAACGATGTCTATTTGGCAGGTATTATCCTACCTCAGGTAAGTTGTTTTTTTTTATTATCCCCAAGTTTCAGCGACCAGTGCCTGTCATATTTATTATACTTTACACAAACATACTCAGACTTGGCCGAAGTATGTATTGTCAATTTTATTGTTAAGGGTTCCTCATGCACAATGTTATTAGTTAAAAATAACACCAAGGTAAAGAATTTGTAAATTTTTTACAAGAATAAGAATCCACATCAGATGTGAAACCACATATCAGAATGTGAAACCATATATTAAGTTTTGATTAAAATACAAAAGTATGCCTTGTAATAATTTCATAGTATTTAAAAGTCAACTGATTTATAGGTATATTATCTTGATAATCTTGTGCATGATAACATAAATTACACAAAGCGATGATAATGTTAAGCACAGTAAATGCAAGATAAATGAAAAAATTAAAGAGTGTGACTTATTAACTCTACTGTCTTATCTGTGCAACCAATGCTATTATCCTCCAATCTCGTTTACAGTTGATTATGAAATCCTGTTTAGTGATTTCTTGATTGTTTCATGATAATGCTATGTATACATTCAGTGAATCTCTACATGATTTCGCTAATTACTGCCTAAGGAGTATTAAATCACACAAACAATGGAATCCCCAACCCCATGCCAGGATATCAAGGTATCGTAAGATATAACTAAACCTGGTTTTGGCTGAGCACAGTAAGACTCAGCCTATATAAGCATGGATAAAATCTCTGCCTGTCTGTAGGCAGGTATACAATGCTAAAAGATGTGTTCTGCTTTACCCAATATGCAAATGCAGTGTGGGGATAAGGTAAAGCCCCTTGAAGGAAAGCTATGTCCAAACGTTCTCTTAGAGAGGCTGATAATAATAATAAGTACATACAAAATATATATATAAAGCAAAATATAATTCACTCTTTATTAAATTAAAACTAAGCAAAACCTGTACATATTCTATCAAAACGCAATGTGAGCCCAAACTGATAGTCCTAGATGGAATTCAATACTTAAAAATCACTCAAACCTATTTACATTTTAAGAAATAGTAGTTAAAATTGTTTAATAAATGGCTGTTCAGGTGATAACTGATCTCTTCATTATGATTCCAGACGAAAGACTCCTGGAGTATGATATTGATGGTATACTGTTTGATGAACAGTCACCATTCCAAAGAGTACAAATTGTACATTCCAAGTCACTTGGAAACATGTTGGTGCTAGATGACTTACAAAGTAAGACTTTTATTATTTTTTTGTGTCGCTTTTTAATAGACAGAATCATGGATTACAAAAAAACACCTCAATATTAATACTATATGTATATAGATTTTGTTTTTTATATCATATGGGTTACATGTTTATTTCATGATTTAGAACACCTTTAAATTACATTTTTGCAAATACTACTCGCCTGCCTCATTGGTCGTGTTGGTTGCAAGCGCGACTGCCGATCGGGAGGTTCTGGGTTCAATTTCCGGTTCAAACACTATTATTTTTTTCTAATTTAGATTTTCTAGTAGTGGCTCGGAGTCTGGATATGTGCCCGGTGTATGGTAATAGGCTCCCCATCTATCTCATATTACGACGTAAATATGTAACTGGTGAAACGGGGAAATGTTTTCTACATTCTTCTGCCTACCTCTTCGGAATTTACAAGCGTTACAGCTTAGAAAGTCTTCTCGGCCTGTCGACTAAACGATCAGTACGATTGAGAATTGAACAAAATAGCATGTCATAATTAAACATGGAATGCGCGATATGATATTTCTCTCCTTTCTATCGTTACTGGCATAAGCTAAATATATATATTTAATTATGGACTCATGGTCTGAAATAAATGGTTCCATTATTATCGTTGTTTGTCTAAATTATAAAAAAGGCACATAAACGACATTTTTTTCCGGTACCTTATCACAAGTTACTAATATAAATTATAAATTTTGTGTACATTTATTATCGCTTGAATTTCCTGTAACTTGTGTGAAGTACATTAATCTTATTATTGTTTCGTTGTATTTTACTAAAATTTACATTGTTTTCAGATATTTCAGAGGCTGATCTTATTTATACTGAGACTTTAATGCAAAGAGGCAAAGAAAGCTATGCTGGAAAAGAAATCGTAATTCTAGGTACATTATTCTTCATGTTTTTTTTATTTGGTTTAAGGTGCATATTGAACTTCATTATTTAGGACATATTGAATTACATTAGATAGTTTGTGTCAGATGGCCTAAAATTCATTCTAAGCTGAAAAATCTATCCCAGTCACAATAAAATGTATAATGGAATAAGTTTACAAACGTACCAAATGGTTTAATTGATGTTATTCTGCACAATTGAAGTTTCTTAGCTCTAATTGTTTAACGATAATTCATAAATAAATTTAACATTTATAACGGTATGCAATCTTCTAATATTCTTTCTCAGGCTCGACGAAACGCATAGGCCATGCCATACACCAAGTCCTCAGGTTTTCATGAACGAGTTATTGTCTATATTTTGTATTACATTATAATTGACTGAATAATACAACGTTATGAGCACACTTTAAATTAGGACGCGGTAATCTCCTCGACTAAACCAAAAACGGGGAAATTTGACATGAGTTTAGCTGACAACCCTACAAAATTTGATTTGTGCATTGTTTGTATTTAAAAGGAGGCGGCGACGGCGCCTTACTGTACGAGCTGCTGAAAGAGAAACCGAAGTTCGTGTGGATGCTGGAGATCGACGAGCTGGTGATGTCGGCGTGCAACAAGCACCTGAGGTCCATCTGCGGGGACGTGCTCGAGAGACGGAAGGGTCCAAACTATGAGGTGAGCAGGACTGTGGGTTACTGTTGTTGGTATAATATTTAGGGGGTGCGAAAGGCCGTGCTCCGCAATCCCCAACCCTCATACCCCGCGTAGGGACGAGGGAGCGTTCAGTGTGGGGGAGGGGGGTCTTGTAAAACGTTACGATGTGTTACATTGCGAGCTAGAATTCTCTTGTTCATCTATTATATCCGCAAACAAATTTATTTTAGGAACTTGCCGTCATTCGCTGCTACATTTATCAACTTACTTATGACTCTTAGATAAAAATAGCCATTTGGGTGTAACGTAACGTTTAGAGAGGGTACAGACAAGCGGTACGCCGCGTCACGTGGGGGCGCGAACGTCTAGAATCTTCGAAAATTGCGTTACCTTATATACTTGAATGCTTCCTTATGAGCAATAACTCCTTCGGGGAGGTCTTTATCCGGCAGTGGATTCCGGTAGGATGATGATGATGATGAATATTTTCATGTCAATTACTTTAAAGAAATATGGGACAGTAAACGGTACGAGCAGGAAACACTGGTTCTCGATAATTGACCTTAAGGCCACTGGTTGGCGCGGTCTTGAACACAAAACACACTGACCTTGAGACGAGCAAAGTCTCCAACAGCAGCGTCGGTCGGTGCGCGTGTCGCCTTACAGCGTTCGCGGTCGCCCGAGCGACGGTCGCGCCGTGGCGTCCGGTACTCTAAGGTACTCTGATGTGGCAACGTGACACGCGTTCTGTTGTACAAGGATGGGTAAATTGTTGACGTGTTAAGACGTCGATGAGTCGATGTTTATGTTAAATATAGGTGCACATATATGTTATTTTCCTGGTGCGAAAATAATGGAAGCTTAATTTGGTTCTCATGAAATCATTCTATAAATATGTATATACCTAACTTCACTTCTATAATCCTCGAAGGGGTAGGTGGAGGAATGCAAATGCATTCTTAAAATAAGTCCAAACAATACCAGTTTCTTGTAATATCATTTTAAATAAAAAGAAAAGGTGTTTTGACAAGGCTTTTTAGGTCAATATGTTGTAAATGTGTAACATAGATAACATCACGCTTATAACCCCCGAAGAAGAAGGCAGAGTGGAATATAGTACATTCGCACGTTTCACGATAATATTATGTTTATTTCACCCATACCATACCAGTCACACACCCAACACATTTCCAGACTCCGAGCCAATATAAAGTCTAAATTAGAAAAGTCCAATAGTGCCCGATACGCGATTTGACCCTAGGACCTCCCTATCGGAAGTCTCGCTCGCAACCAACAAGGCAGTCGAAATTTTAAATATATCTTTGTGTATTATCAGCAGTAAGAACGCCAATTTTATCGTAGGCGCGCTTTGAAATTTTTGCACTTATCGTACTATGTAAAGAACACTCGATGACGCAGTACGGTATCGCCCTCGCTCGCCCCACTGACCCTAATAAGCGGGAGGTTTCAACCATGCACTAGATTATAGCGCATCTAAACACTACACTGGAGAACTAAGTCTTGGTGCATTTGTTTTTAAAAGTTTGTGATGGACTGTCCCGTTGGTCGTGTTGGTTGCAAGTGCGACTGCCGAGCGGGAGGTCCTGGGTTCTATTCCCGGATCGGATGATACTATTTTTTCCTAATATAGATTTTCTACTAGTAGCTTGAAGTCTGGATATGTGGTATGGTAATGATGTAACGAATATCAATTTTTCAACATTCACCAATGCGAATGCGAATATTTGCTACCGATATTCGCGAATGCTAATACGAATATTCAGTTTTTGATAGAAAATTGTAAATTGTATTTGTTTTCATTGAAATATATATTTTTTATGTTAAGGTTCTAATGAAAATTTAATTGTTAAGCTTCATTGTTCAAAGTAAAATAAATAAATAAATAATACCAAATGATAAACTGAAAATTGATAATATGGTTTTTTTGTTGTTATAAATAAGAGAAATAAATGAATTTTGATTATATTAACTTTTGTCTTCTGATATTTATATTCGGAAACATTCGATCTAAACTACTATCTTAGTAATAATGCATTAATTATTGTTCATAATATATGCACTTTATTAAATGTTTGGTTACCCTTGCATGAGCTTTACGCGATTTACAATTAAATGGCCGTATTTGAAGTATATTATATTAAGCGTCAAATATATATGATACAATTTATAAACTCATATAAGATATAATATACATATGTTATATAAGAACAAACATTATTTACATAAATTTAAATTACAATTAATTAACCGTTTAAATAAGTGGATAATATATACAGCACATTCATTTATACCCAAGTAAATGATGCGTATATAATCTGTAGTTTGCTTGTGAAAACATTGAATGAGTATAATTTTTATATTCGCAAGTGTCTTATTATAAATTTGTGTATTATAAAATTTTACGCTCTGGCTATTTTAATTTTTGGGCGTCTTAAGGAACTTCCCAAGGCGAAGACACACAGAAAGACATAACACTTTCATTTGTGTCAGAAAAATTGCATATCAAGTTCTCATTTTGTTACTATCATTTTTTTAATCAGGCAAATTTGAAAGTAACTCTGAGATTTTTTTGAGAGCCACTCATTAAAATGGGGCGATGGGAACCACTTACCATCAGCCTGATTGCTAGGCTAAATATCCGATGGAAATTCTATCCGATAATTAATATCATCACACATCAGAACTTGAGCAATTTAACAAACTTCTAGTCAGCATTTGGAAGTAAAGACCAACATTTATTTTATTATTTTTTTATTTTGACGGAAAACGCACAGCTAAATTAAAAATTGATAAATAAAATAAGTCTGGAACGCCACTTAAAAGTTTCTGCACATAAACAGAAGAATTCTATACTAAGATCGTTATCTTCGTGTTGCGTTTCAGATAATCGTCGAGGACTGCATGCTGACGGTGAACAAGTTCATCCAGGACAAGCGCAAGGTGGACTACATATTCGGCGATCTCACGGACATTCCCATATCGGAGTCCGCGTGCGGAGAGCTGTGGGAGTTCATGATCAACATCCTGCGCTCCGCCTTCCAGATCCTGCAGCCCACCGGCAAGTTCATGACGCACGTAAGTCCGCACTGTCACGCACCGTCCTCTTCGCCTTGTCGCGGCATGTCGCCGACGCGGCGGGGGACTTACCCGACCAGCTTAACGGTAATGCCTTTACATTTGTCAGCCATGTCCTACGTTCCTCAGTCCGCATGCCCAGCATGCCCAGCGTGGGGATTATGGATAAAAGCCCACCGAGGAATCCTACATCCAGCGGTGGACGGAAACTGGCTGACGATGATGATATGATATGACATGATGGTTTCCCAACAGTCATACTCTACCATACGCTGGCACGATTTCTAAATATAATATGACCTGCGATTTTAAAATTAGGTATCACTTTCTATATCGATGAATTTGTGTCCAAATTAAAATCGATTGAAAGGCGGACGATGATTCTATGTTCATATTCATTGAGGCAATTCCATATTTTATAGGGTAACGGCGCCACTTCTCCGAAATCTCTCGAGCTGTACGAAGAGGAGCTGGCGAAGATGGAGCCCGCGGTGCGGTTCAGCAAGAGCAAGGCGTTCGTGCCGTCGTTCTTCGAGGACTGGGTGTTCTACCAGATCTCGTTCCGGCGCGAGGACAACGGGGACGCGTAGCGCCGCGCCCGCTCCTGCCGAGTATTGCTACTAAGTCACAATGCCATACACATAGTTCACCAGCTCACAGCCTTCACGAGCGTGTGCAGGTTTCCAAGGTCGACGTTCCGTTTGTCTGCCGATGTGTCGCCGCGCAGCCGACGGCGGCTGGCCGCGGTATGCGTGCCCTGGGACTGTTTGTACATAATCGTGGCTGTCTACATGTTTGATCAAACTCTGTACTGCCATCATATTCTACGGAGACTTATCCTGCGCTGCTAACGGCGGGAGCTCGTGCAGAATCTAGGGCAGGGCCAAGACGGGTCGGACTACAGTGAAGAGACAAGTGTCTAAAACTGTTACACAATTGAATCGTGAATACAAAAATCGATTCAATACTGTGGAAACGTCGTGTTCCACATCGAACATCGATTGGTGCCTTTGATATAATGCGAAAATATCTGTTATATGTGCCCGAAGCATGGTTACAGGCTCACCATCTACTGCATCGCGGGACTTAACATAACTGGTGAAACATGGGAGTGTTCAACATTCCTCTGCCTACCTCTTTAGAGATTACAGGCGTGAAGTTATGTTTTTTTATCTGTCATATCAATAGATAAAATGTTACTACTCTGTGGTATATTTAATATCAAATTCAATATCCCGGTTGAAGTGACTCTGCGGCTAGCGCTCAGTATTCTGCATAGATCGTGAGCATATCACAACCACCCTGTGTTTTACTAGAGTTAGTGCAGTTAACTGTTAGAACGTAAGAATTATTTGTGCTTGTTTGTTTTTGCTTTGTTTTAGTTAATAAAACTTATTGCCGAAAATAAAACGACATTTTCCTATAAACGCTTGACCACATTCCTACAAACGGTCTGAAATATAACAAATGACACTCGACACTCAACAATCGGATACTGATACCTCAAACCTAAAATCTAACCACTTCCAGCTTGAAGTAGCAATCATTTAATGCATATTCAGTGAACGGTTCATGCAAATTAAACACACAAGGAAACTTAACCATAATGTTTAATATTACATATTTATATTACAAAAAAATTAATATCTTCTTCAAAGTCTCCATTATACAAAAGCTATATGCTAAGCGTTTATAAAAATGTGACCATATGAACAAAGTGGAGATATGAAACAACCCAAAAACACCTCACTTTTTACATTAGCATTTCTTCTTGTTGCTCGTGCATCTTTACTTTTAGAAACAGACATTGAAGACAAGGCCTATTATAGTAACTGAAGTATTTTGCCATGTATTTATTATAAAAACTTATGTGACTGCAGGATCCAAAGCAAATTTTAAATGATTACTGCAAACTAGTGTTTCATTAATTAATAATTGAACCCCGATTATAAATATTTGAGTGATTTCATACATTTTTACTGTCTGTTATGGTTGAGTTTAGATAATTGAAACAATATAGGATCTAATTATGGTACTTTTGAAATTAAACTGCCTTCATGTTCGTATAAAAATAAAAAATACCGTATTAAAAAAATAGCATCCTGTTTATATTGATTTTAAAGGTTATATTAAAAAAATGTGATTCCCGATATCTCTAGAGCTCACTCACTCATATGAATGGAAACTGACACTGATCTTCGAGTTTTGAAATGCGTTCTTTAACAAGTTCAAATTATTGTTTTAATTCACAAATTTGTACATTGCTCCTTCATACATATTTTATCGAATATACACGTACATACAAGTTAATTACAAATAGAAAACTCGAGGTAAAAGAATGTCCGTCCAACATCAGAAAGTAACTTTATTTTAAAAATAGATATTATTTTGATAAAAAGCAAAGATTTTTCGAACAAATATTGTGTTTTTAAATTTATTCAAACATTAATAACCAATTTATTGAAGGGATTGTGTTGACTTAATTGTAGGTATTGGTTAATCAAGGTATGATGTCCAATATCCTTGGTCGCATCTTCTGACAGGCGTAAATCATGACAACCAAAGTTAATGTTGCCAGCTATAATAAAACCTAAGAGAAAATACTCTGACCGAATCGCGACTTACAATATTCAAATGAAATGCCAATAACTATTTAACTGTACATTATGAACAACATTTCATTCTGTCTGCCGCAGTCTCGCAAGTCTTTGCGTGAGTTCGTCTTGTTCCGCAGACACCGTCGCAGTGCCTATTGACGTGCTAGGAACACCGGACGGCAGCTCCATGTTGAGTTCCAAACTGAAAAATGTAAGTTACATATTAATTTGCAAAATGATAAAAAGACAAGTATGAATATGCTGTTTGATAATCACCTTCTAACAGCTCTAATAATATAATGGTGATATAGACAAAATTATATAGTGTACAAATACAGTATAAAGATCTAATATGCTAATTATTACCATTAGAACAATCTGCCAATGTTTGACTTTAGCAATAAAAAGTTAACTCAAAGCCAAAAAATAATAACATGTGAAACATCAATAATCTGTGCTCTCGAAAAAGTTAATTTTCCAGAAATATATAGAAAAAAGCCTTATATAGTTCTTGATTCAAAATGATTTCTAAATTTATTCGCTATTTATTTACCCTTTATTATTCAACCCTAAAACTAAATAGACTGGACAAAAACTGCACACTTTTGAAGTGGACCTTTTATTACTGTTTACCTAAGTATATAAAATATGTTTAAATACCCTTGCTTAAAAAAAATATTCACATACCCTGCTTCATCTGCCACTTGTAGTAATAACTTGTCCACATCTCCTTGGGGCACCGATGTGGTGGTCGTCTGTGACATGGTGTTCTCCATATATGATGACTGCACATCCAGGTCCTCAAACTGACTCTCAAACTTGTCCATCAAGTTTGATATCTTTTCCAAATTCATTGATTTCATTGCTGCATCCATCGCTTTTACAACTCCCGCCATAGACGTTGTTACCTGGAAATGTTAAATATAGTATAAATAATTATAATATACTAGTACTAAATGGTGAAACATAAGAATGTACCACACTCTTCTGGCTATCACTCCACGATTACAGGTAATAACCACAAAGTTTATTAACATCAATAAGTTTGATTACAATTGCAACCTAAAGCTTTTAGCCAGTGTGCCATAAATATAGATCTCATTCAGACTAAGTTACTTTTACACTTACCATACACATTGAGAAGTTACGAATTTAAAATAAAATGTGAAATGTTGCCGAAATATGTCTATTTCTGTTAGCAACTTACTAAAAATAGTATTTACCATCAAGTAATATAATTAAAATTGGATTTAAAACTACAAATATGAGTGATATCATGTATGAGACTTATAAAGGATGAAAAGAAGGAAGCAATGAAACAATAGCAAGCAACTGAACAGAAAGACTTGTGATTGAATGTACCTTCCTCGTAGTGAGTGCAGTCTGGACTCTACTAGACACGGCATCGACACGTGCAGACATTCGTAAATAGTTGAGCGCCTGATTCTTCTGCCGTATGGCATTCTCTGCATGTATCCGAGCCCCCTCCATATTACCCTTCTGTATAGCCTTCTTAGCTTTCTCCTTTTCCAATTTTTCTTCCTTTTCACATTTCTTAGAGTTACGCTCCAACTCTTTTACAGCAAATTTCAAATTAAAAAGATGCTCTAATGTGCAGTCAAGAATATTATTCCATAACAAAAAAAAAATAATACAAGAGTATTTTTATGGTTTTTTAAATCATATGAAGTAAATTTTCTTCTGTATCCATTGATGACAGCAATGTGATATGAAGAACATACAAACAATGAAAACAATGTTTCTGAATATTTTTTTACCCATCAAAAGATTATGGTATACTTAAGGTTAACTTGTCTGTTTTCAGCATGAAAATCAAATCACTTCAAATGCATTGCATAGCTGTTATACAAGGATTGTTCTTTAATATTATTAAAACTCAACCACATAATGTATACAGTGTATATAAACTTGAAGTAAATGCAATGAAAATAGTTTCCATTATTAATAACATTTCAATGCACGTAATTTAAAGTCTAACAAACATTTTTAAAGAAACAAAATTTTTACTGTGTGATGAATCATTTCTATCAATGATTAACAACAGTTTTGTAGGGAAAATAATGTATATTAATTAGAGAATCAGATAATTCATCTTAAGATATCGACGCTAATAGATAGAACAATGCTAAAAGAGAAGAAATTCGATCTAAAACATCGAAAGCAATTGATTAAAAAGGATACTTTCCATTGCGGATGATGACATTTCGTTCCCCAGCTTGACGGTTTATAAAAACTTTTACAACAAAAAACACAGGCACAAGCCTTTTAATCAATTTAGTGTTAATTGTTTTTAAAAATGAAATATAATTAATGATTACTATTACGAGATGAGTCACACGACACAAAACAATCCTTAGCGAACAGCTGTCAATGTCAAACTTACACACAGTTTTTATTATGATTAATATATTGACTGACTGTGACAAACGGTGTATAGATTACACAAATCAAAAATGATGAAAAGTGAAAATGAAATACATTATAGTTGCACTCAAATTCCATACTGTAGACCTTTAACTATGGGAAATATTTATTTGTATTATAAATTTTTATATATCTAGTTGCTTCGGACGATCAACCGCGATCGAGGTCATACACTCTATCGCGGTTATTTGAATGTAATTAAAAATGTGTACTAAATGAAAAACAAAAAAACAATTTATGCACTGACTGTAATATTACAGTTCAATTTCAAAAATAGAAATAAAAAAATCTTATTGTCTGTGTCTACTAACGTTGTAATGTTGGTAGGCTTGATCCATAACAACAAAATTGTCATTGTCAAAAAAAATTGAAACAGCAGTGAAAGAATTTGGAATTGGAAGCAGGAGGACGAAATTGCGTCGAACAATCCAAAATATCTTTAAAAATCCTTTAAAATATTTATCTAGTTATAATTGTTTTTAAATTTTAGTATTGTTTTACGTTAAGTTTCAATATTATTTTTAATTTTGGATACGTTAGTGTTATATTACCAGTTCCATCGAATAGGCCAAGGAAGGACAGTCGCTGGGCGGAAAAAGAAAATGGCGTGTGCTACTCTGAAAAGAAATTTTGATTGGGACGTGCAGATGCCTGCTAAAAGGAGGAGATGTGCACCTTTAGCCACAAGTTCTAATTCAAGTCCTGGAATTAAGGTGGAAACTAAAACTTCTTCTTTTGGAGAGGCCGTTAGTGCACCTGCGAAATGGACCCCAGGTTTGTTTATTTTTGTATAATATTACCATATTTAAATATTTTTTTCAATTTCTTAAAAGAAATCAGTACTTTAAAGCCGTAATAGGTAAACTAACATGTGATATAAATCAGCTGTATTATTTATCGCCATTGTTTTTGCGGTATCATGAATATTATTTTTATTGTGTCAGAAAGAGATAGTTGGTGTGGGATGACCGTTGGGCGTATGACTTTGTTTTTTTCTATGTGTGTAAAAAGGTATAGCGAGAATATTGGTTGGAGGTGCATTTTAAAATTGTAGAATACGTGACATTGTCCAGCGAATTCTGTACGGTCCATTGTTAGGGGTTTTTTTTTCGTCTACCTGCAATCGTGTTTGATTACAGCTGAGGTTGCATGCAGTTACAAAATATACCGATGCGCGTAACTAATTAGCCAAAGTGCTTCTTTGACGAAATATCAATCGGCTATATTGTACATTTCGAAGTGACACAAATAGCCTACTCTTTTGCACACAAAAGATAATTTTATTTACAGTGTTTGTCTCAATAATAGAGTGATCATTGTTACTTCATTTAGATTGTACCTCTAAAACTGCATTAAACCGACATGTAAGATTAGTTAAGAGATTTTTTGCAAAAAAAAATTTTTTTTAATACATATCTTCACGCCGAGTCCCTTACGGGGTAGGCAGAGAGCACGGAGTGCCAAATATCTCTATCCTTACAGACTTATCCTTATATCCTTATTATTTTTTTAATAAAAAGTAATTTCTGTTTAATACTTTATACCATTAATCTAAATTGTCAATTTGGTATGTTTATTAATATTTATGTTTATTATATTTATTACATTTAGATTTATCCCATTTATGTGCATAATTGTTTAGCTGATGATGGTAACAGCTTAAACTTAGAGAACAATTATATGGTTGTTTTAGATAATCTTTTGTTATTATTACCTAACTTGTACCTCTCCATGTAAGGAGTCGACATTCATAATACCTCTCAAGAAGTTTTTAATAAAATCAACTCTTTTATTACAGTACATATTATTATTTCATACTGCGCTGTTCTATAAGGTTTCATAGAATCTGTACAAACAGGTTTTTTTCAGCTTTATGGCACTACACAAGAAGTGCCATAAAGTTGAAAAAATATAAAAAGATGGAGGAAACAGATAATTAATTTAAATCAACCTCACTTTTAAATGGTAAAAATTGATTTATTATAAATTGTTATAAATTTTCATATATTAATTGAGCTATTTTGTATGCGGATTGAAACGGTAACCATAAAAAATGGTTGATTTAACACCATTACAAAATGCATCATACTATAGTAATATGAAATAATTACATGGGAGACTAATAATGTTTCATTTGTATATTAATGGTAATTAAAATTTTGTCAAACTACATTCAGCTGTACATCTCGATTGTATTTTATAATGCAAATCTCATAATAAGCTGATTTAAAATACCATTGTTACAATAGTGGTACATCTCATTTACATGAGCCTTCAAATCTAGATCTGGTTGCATTGAAACATGCAAAGTTGATAGGCAAGGTCGGTGAGAGAAATGAATTATGTATTTACGGATGCCTTCTGGAATAGAATTGCATTAAGTTTTCACATGCACATTTTCATAGATATTTATAGATTTAGTGAAAGTATACTGGTTCTGTGTATTTTTTTTTTTGGATAAAATGTATATGAAATTATTTGTTAAATATTACGATGTTCACACTCTGAGTTGGATAATATTTATATTGTTTCGGTAATTAATTGTTTATTAATTATTGTTAATAACTATGAAGAATAATAATATGCAAAATAGGTCTTAACACTCAGGTCGAAAACTTATTGTGGTACTCATTTGAACTATTACGATAGTAAAATGTTATCTGCTCAGAAATGGTATTTTGCCCAGGTTTCATACTTATGAATCTGACATTTGTTTTGCCTAGGACATATTCAATTTCTTGCTTTAGTTTAAACAGGTATACTTTTTTCCTTCTTAATTGTGAAGACCGTTTAAAATTGCCTTTTTAATTGTAAAGACCTCTTACTATAACAGTGATCTACAATATACATATATTTATTATTAAACTTCAAATGTTCATTGCCTATCAAGAGATCCTAGGTTCAAATTCCAGTTTGGGCACTATTAGATTTTTCTTCTATTTTATAGTAGTGACTTGTAGTCTGTATAAGTTACCTGATTTATGGCAATTAGCCCATCATTGATTCCATATTGGGATGCAAACTTAACTGTTGAAAAGTGGGAATTTAATACACACTATGTACCTTACATGTGATGTTACATGATTTGGAATTCAAGTGATTAATTTGGAATTAACACAGTACCTATCTTAATCTCAATTAAATTTATAAATTGTTTTTGAAAAAAGGAGAAATAGTAATATTTTATCATGAAACAATCTGTTAGTCCGGTTAATAGGTTAGTTATATTTAATCTATTTTGACATTACAATTAAGTTATTTTATTCCATGTAGAATGATAATTACAATGCAGCTTGATGAATATTTTCGTGTAGATGTTTTTGGTTGGTCTTGTTGGTTGCAAGTGTGACTACCGTTCGAAAGGTCTCGGGTTCGAGTCCCAGATCGAACACTACAAAATTTTCTAATTTAGAATTTTTAGTAGTGGTTTGGAGTCTGGATATGGGCCTGATGCAAGGCAATAGGCTCACCATCTATTACATAGTGGGACGTAAACGTAACCGCTGAATCGTGGGAATGTTCTGCATTCCTCTGCCTACCCCTTCAGGGATTACAGGCGTGAAGTTATATAGATGTTTTTAATAATAGTTTCAAAATTTCTTTTTCAGGGAAATCATTTGTTAAATGAAAATACTTGATTACCTATAGTTGTAAGAAAAGTTGGCATCATATCTTCAAGTCGTCTTATAGGCATGTCTGAAACCAATGTAGTGATAAAGATTTTTCCTAAATATTACCTCCACTGAGTCCCATTAATCTGACAAACTTTGAATTGTAATTTTTTTTATGTGAAGGCCTATTTTCCTCATTTATCTTCATTCCGTAAAATTTGTTCGGTCCTATCCTAGTAATCGTCGGCTGATTTGCACAAGGTGGGTGGCTCATTAGTGCGCGGCTAAAATTGTTAATCTTCATCAATTACGTGTTCCAGCTCGTCGGCGTCTCGTTCTTCGTAAGGGCGCTGACCGACACGTGTCGAGATCGGAACCCCATCCGCCCGCTTTGTGCTCTGCTAGCAATTATTAGTTGAAGTTTAATTAATGCAAACGATAATAAAATGTAGTGTCATCCGAAACTTGTTCACATTCTCTATTTAAATATGTTTAATGATCAGATTCTATATTTAAATTTCTTCGATCAGATTTCTTATTTAAATTTACATAGGTAACGTTAAAAGAACCCAGAGTAAAGATTGTCGCATTGCTCGCATGACGCAGTGCACTGCGCGGATCGGGAAGCGTGGCTCTAGGTTTGAATCTTACGCTACGCTTGTATAATGTATAATCCCACTGGCAAACTTCCAGGTGTATCTTTGAAACTACATTTTAATCTAGAATTTTGTGAGCTTAACGTTTTGTTTCATTATACAAATTGGTATTGCATCGTTACGATCATCATCATCATCATCATCTCCATCGTCGTCGTTAGTAACTAGTTGATGTGATGAGCTAGATCGGCATACATATGTAATCCAATGGTCCCAATCTTTTGCTGTATTTTATTTAGGAATTTTTCATTATGACATGTCTGAAATTCCATTCAAGGGTTAAAAATTTACTAGTAACTTACTCTGACAGTGTTAATTTTTCGCAATATCAATGCAGATTTAAATGCAATCTATTTAGCAGTACAGACGCCTGAATTTAAACATGTACATAACTCAGGTACCTCACGATATTTCCGATCAACTGTGTCTCATTCTGTACCTGACCACTGAACCGTGGGTCCGTCAGATCAGATGGCCCTGCTTGGATAGGACGGAACGAGACTGATGACGATGATGATGATAACGTTCTCCCGCAGAGCGCATGGCCCAAGAGATATGCGACGAGATCAAGCGGCTGCAGCGGCGCCGCCAGCTGCGCTTCTCGTCGGGCGGCGCCGCGTGCTCGTCGTCCAGCGGCAGCGAGGGCGACGCCTCGCCGCCGCACCGCTCGCACGCGTCGCGCGCGCCCTGCGCCGACCCGCGGCTGCAGAGCCGGCCGCTCTTCACCTTCAAACAGGTACGCGCCGCCAGGCGTCCGTCCGCGTCGATCGACCATATCACAAAGAATACGCTGCGATACAAATTATTTGTAAAAAAATTAAGTCGACTGGATTTGTTCTCCGGTTAGAGATTGACGGCTCGTCTCAAATTCACATTTGTGTATATAATAATATTTTAATTTATAAATACATCAGCAAAAAACATATCATTGACTGCGTCTGATTAGAAACATCCTGATGAGAAACACTGTTAGGCTTTTAGAGCTTCGACATGATAAGTATTCAATAGCAAATCCTCTTCCTTGGGGTATAGATCATACGGCATATTTACCGTTCCCCTATAATGTAGTATGGAGGTCTGAAGTACTAAGTAGGGTTGCCATTCGGGCATATTACCAGATATGTCCCAGTTTGTACATGTTGTACTGTTATATTTCCTACACAATTCGATGATAAAATGTTTTGCTTCGCGTGTTTAAGCAGTTTAGCACGTACTTGTACATTCTCTTTAGTTTTTCATTGGCTCTTTACTATATTTTGAGTATAATTCTCGATATTAAATTAAATAGCAAACATAAAATATAAAGATCTGATTCACCGCGTTCGTCCTATTTTATATACTTTTTAAATTTTAATTGTACAGCCCTAATCAGCGTACAGTAACGGTATCCCCGTCCCTGGAACACGTTTCGTATCGAGCACCACCGCTGGCGGTTTCCACTAATAAGATCCACTATTTCTTTATTTGATGCGGCCAGTATTTCCCTGCCAGTGCACTATACATATAGATCGCCTCGGTCGGCCGCAATTATTTGAAATGACATTGAATACGAATTGCACTTAATCATCAATTAAAAATGTTACGGTGATCTGGCGCATTTACGGTACGGGATGCGAATTTAGAGAAGTATTGTTATTTCTAAAAGATCGAAGACTTGAATATATCGCACGTACTGCATGAGCGATTATCGATGCCAAACATTTCGTGCCTAATGAAATAGTATTGTTTATAACATAGCGTTTAATACTTTCAAATACATACTAGAATAGATAAGGTAGAAAAATAATGATATAGTTTTGACCTATCGTATGGCTGTATTTCTGTATCATAATGCCGAATAGGTGTCATTTTTATGAATCGCTATAAATAAAAAATTAAGTTACAAAAATCTCTTAACCTTCGTTTCTTGGCGTAGTTAAATTAGATCTTCGCAGTTTTGGTAACTATAATCCTTACCGCGCATAAACAATTTCCACAAAGTGCGTTTTTAGTATTAAATATGATGATAAACGTTGCAATTTATTTTCATTATTAAACTGATAATTATTTCTATTTGTAGCGATTCCGTTAATGAAATAAGAGAAAAACATTTTTTTAAATTCCGAACTTGTACTGACATTTGCTGAGAGGCAATTTAAAATGTCGCTACTGAGACAATGTCGTCTTGAGTGTGAAAGCCTATTAAAGATGTAATCATTGTAGTGGTTTATGATGAAATGACTGCCTTACACGCGATGCTGTATGCATAGAGAGCGTGCTGTACTCTTTATTTTTCACAGCATGTGAAATAACACGCTTGTAATCCCCGAAGAGGTAGGCAGAATAGTGTAGAACATTCCCACGTTTTACGTCCAGTTACTTTTACGTCCCACTATGGAGTAGGTGGAGAGCTTATTGCCATACACCGGGCCCGTTTCCAGACTCCGAGCCACAACTAGAAAATCTAAATTAGAAAAATCCATCAACGCGCGACCCAGGATTTGAATCCGGGACCTCCCAATCGGCTGTCGTTCTTGCAACCAACACGACCAACGAGGCTGAAAGACCTGGCTTTATTGTAGACAAGAGTGAATAGGCTTTTACTAGGCAAGCCAGCATGCCACATCTCGCTTGCCATCAGCTGAGTTTGCAGTGAAATGTGAGCCAGCCTTCTATTGTTTTACAAATGATTGGATATTTTAACGCTGATTCATATTTGTATATACTTACATTGATGGCGACATCATTTTGAATAAAATGTTCCTATATATCATAGATGCATTATGTTATGTTGTGTATAAATAAGTATTTAATTATAATATGAGTAATTACAACGATAAGAATACATTGAAATAACGTCCGCCGCGCATAAAATTAATATAAAAATACATATAAAAATTGTACTGATACACTGACCGTTGTGGCTGCGAAGTGTTGCAGCCACGACGGTCAGTGTCAACATGCAGCGGCATGTGTACACGCGCACGTGGGTCGCGCCGGCGCCGGCGCAGGTGTGACAGTGCCGCGGTGTGTCCCCAGGTGCGCATGATCTGCGAGCGCATGCTGCGCGACCAGGAGGAGGCCCTGCGCGCCGAGTACGACTCCGCGCTCAACACCAAGCTGGCCGAGCAGTACGAGGCCTTCGTGCGCTTCAACCTGGACCAGGTGCGGGCGACGCGGCCTGAGCGGAACATTGGAAATGTTTACTGTACAGTCGGTCACTTTGACCGACCTTGAAGTCAAACAAATTGACTTGACGAGTGTTGTCGTTCAATATGCGTCGAAATATCTCTGACCTTGCTGAACTGACGTGCTACGTGCATGATCGTCATCTTCCTTGTGCACACTTCATTCTTATATATTGTCGTATCGTCAGGTTCAGCGCCGGCCTCCGCCCGCCACGTGCATGCCGCTGGGCATGGACGCCGAGCACCACATGCACCAGGACCTAGTGCCCAGCTGTGAGTCGCATACCACACTAGATTACAGTATGATAAGTTACAGTCGAAGTATTTTTTGTGGAGATTAGTGTACGCCACTTTCTAAAGAAACATAAAGATGACAATAAACAATCTGAGTCATATTGTGGCTACTAACTGATAACAATAGCTAGCCGCTTTATCTTAATTAATGCATCAGACCATCTGAAAGGGAATTTGTTAGATTTAGTTTACAAGATATCATCTTGTAGAAATTGCTTGAAATTGTAAAAACATTTCACTATCAAAAAATCATGCAATAACAATTAAATTACCTGATTAAAATAAGTTTTTAGTGTTAAAGGTAATCCATAATAAAGGTTGATGGTGATGATAATGAAGGAATGAGCCCACTCCACTCTTAAGCTTCAAGACTACTCACAATTTCTAGCATGTGGTAGACATTAGAGATGTAACGAATGTCGCTTTTTGAACATTTAAATAATATCATTATAACTCAAAGAGACTGCTGACTTAGTCTGATTTAAGCAGATTTTTTACTTTAGAAGAACATCCCCTAGTGCAGTGAATGTCTCCATAGAGCATATTAATATTAAATCTTCGTAAAAGTTAATATTCAATAGTCATATTGAATTTATTGTTGACAACTTGGCACTGTGTTTAATTTAAATACTGAATAATTCCTAACACTTTGATATTAAGAACAAAGACTTGGCACTGCAATTTGTAATTTTGAAAAAATCCTTTGTTCCAGATCTGTCCTAATAACGATGGAGTTGGAATTGCAGTGTGACGCTGCAATTATATCAAGACAAACATATTTTGGTATAATGTGAATATTATATGCGGGAGTTATAGAGTATCCTAAAGAATCAAGAAGACAGAAGATGTTGTGATTGCCCGTGGAACTTAACTGTGATTAATATTGCGGTAGACTCTGTGTAGCCGGCGAGAGAAGTTGGTGCAGTATTACAATGTTTAATATGGTTGTTTGGTCACGCTTTCACTTAAATCATGTATACTATGAATAAATTAGTTGTTTCCCAGATCGCAATATTGATGCGGCTAGGTTCCACGACATTGTTCATGCCACATAAATTAGCTTATAAATGCTTTAGATAAGGTTCGCTGCATAATTGTGTTCATAGACTGAGGGTTTTTCTTTTGTTTGGCCAAGGGAAAGACGATGTTGCACGTGACTTGTGGAGTTGAGTTTCGCCTTGACAAGAATTTCAAGAAACGGGTTTGTTAGAAATTTATTCACACAGAGACAGGTGGTTATATCATATGTTAAAAGATTTTTTGTATATTCATTAAGGACTAAAACGACGCTATGGAACCTGTTGACGATTAGTTTAATATTATTATCTAACACAGTAATAAGTTCACACAGAGTGCCTGTTAAGAAATCATTGTCATGTGTTATATGCTAATTAGTTAGCCATAATGATTATTTGATATAATTACTTTTAATTTACTTTTAGAATTATCGAAATATAGTTCTAGTTTATAAATTGTATTTAATTGCCGTTTGTTCTGTGTTCTGCACAGTGCAAATTTTCCTATGACAATATTTTGGCCTCTTGTATCACATGATTTTGGTACATTTCCCACACATAATAAATGGTATTTATGAAATAATGGCTATGTTCATGATATGGTTATTAACTCTCAAAATTACTCACTGATACATAAAGGCTTTTCTAGATGATGTTAATTAGCTTTATTTAATATTTTAAGTCTTTGTCTCCCTCTATTGTAATAGGACTACTAATCAGATGTAGTCCTAGGAGAAATGCATTGTACGAGAACTATTGGGAATTTGTTTTATATTGTTTAGTTAGTACTCTTTATTGAAGACAAAACAAGATTTTCATTTGTTACCAAGCATTATTCAATAAAATTTAGGATAGCTCTTTTTTTAAATTGTATTATCAGCTCATTATTAGTAGGTTACTGGCGTTTAAGAACTGAAAATAAACTAGCTAAACATATTGGCTTTTTTATTTATAATACTTAAGATATTTAATACCCTTAAATTTTTATATTATGTAAGTTTATATGAAACATGTTAATTTAATTTCATTAAACGAAGGGCAGTCATAAAGTGACGAGGCTGACAAATCACTTGAGCTGAAGCCATGTGTCAAAGAAAAATCGATTATCCAAGTTCACAAAAACACTTCACAACACGACTAGATACTATAATATAATAAAAAAATCATGGAACAACCTCAATATTTTCTATATCTAAATAATGAAAGAAAAATAATTAAATATTTGTTAACAGTTGCTAAGCCGAGAAGAAATTAGATTAAATAAAATATATGTCCAGAGTAAATCAACACGACCAGTTGATAATAAATGAGAGGACTAGCTATATTTAATTACAAAAATAACTAATGTGCATAAAATATGTACTCAATTTGATATCAAACAAGAAGTGCTTATAACAAAAAATATTTTCCAGCGCTGGACTTAGTTCAACACTTGTAGTGCTATTAATGACTAAATCCG
>DWEI01000203.1:0-25595 GCA_018245875.1 Mysoria ambigua | reverse complement strand
TCATAATATTTTTATTTTAACGAAGACTTGTAAAAAAATAATTAAAATGAACTTAATAAATAAATATTAGTTTTATTACATTTCTTTTTATCGGTTGATAGTAAAATGAAATAGATGGGAGAACAAATGGATTTAAGGGATCATACTTCAAACTCACCATATTTTTATCACATGCTGTAACAATTATTGTGTATTGATTACATTCTAAATTCAGCACGACTCGTTACAACCGGGTTTATATAGAATTATGATGAATTTCAAAAGATTTTATGTATAATGAGGTCAGCATGTTTTTGTGGTGTAGAGTTCTGTGAAACATGGTCCTTTGTCAGCACTAGTCGATGCCTTAGAAAGTTAGATGGTCTAGGCGCAAGTGACCCATTTCGTTTTTAGTTCAATGCATTTCTTCATGGTTAGTCCAATTAGCATCTGGTCCAGAGGAAATCGCTTTTTGCAATAACGAAGACATGTTATCTATTTCTTATGAGGTACGATTTGAGACATGTTAGACACTGTTTCGTTTTTTGTGATACTTTTAATTATACCAACTACAGTGATAAAAGTACTGCATATGTTCCTTGAATCGCACCTCCACAGTGCACTTCCAATTTTCACTAATGCTCGCGGGCCGCTTGCACTTCGCCTCGATATCAAACCGTTATCGTTCCACTATTGGAACATGGGTCTCCTCTCAGAATGAGAGGGTTAAGGTCATAGTCTGCCACGCTGGCCAAGTGCGGGTTGGCAGACTTCACACACCTTAGAGATATTTTTTTTTAACTCAAGGTGTGCAGGTTTCCTCACGAGGTCGAATTTCAAACCACTAGGCTATCACTGCTGCTGCTTCGCCTCGGTGCACATTAGTTTATTTGTAGATATAAAGCGTTACCTTCTCTTGACTACTCCGATTTTGTTGCAATTCTTGTTATACTTGTGTTGTATTTAAAATAAAAAGTATGATAATTATAACAATATCTATACATCTTGACTAAATTTATATTTATATGTAGTTTTATCACAACTCATTTACGTAACATCACGCCCATAATCCCCGAAGAGGTAGGCAGAGGAAAGCAAGACACTCCCACGGTTCACCGGTTACGTTTACGTCCCACTATGGAATAGGTGGTAAGCTTATTGCCATGCATCGGGCACATATCTAGACTCCGAACCACTACAAATCTAAATTAGAATAAAATGTTTATTCGTATGGATTAATATACCTAAATAAAATAAAGGCAATTCTCATTTTTTATTTATTTGTGATACTTTTAAAATGTTGATTTTATTGGCATCATATTATACTACATATTTAATGATTACGCGTAGTATTATGTCAATTATGAAGGATTTTACTAAAACAAACAAATGCGCTTGGACCAGGAATATTGTGGAGTAGATACAAAGGTGATACCTTTTTCAAAGACTATCATTGAGATCATCTAATACGCATGTAGATCTCTAGGAGGCAGGTACACCCATTAAACGATTGCTATGTCCAAGGACGGATCCAACCTTAGTGCTATGGGGGGGGGGGTCACATTTTCGACGTGTTCATTCCCCATATGCGTTTATGTCTACTATTATATGAAGGACCCCCCAGGACATTGCAACTAATACTTTCACCACAATGGTTGATCACTTACGATCAGCCATTGTCTCAACAAAGAAGAAGATACAAATGGCAGGCTGTAGAGTATGTGGCTCTAATGGCCTTCATCTCCTCCAAAGCATATTTACACCATGTCAAAGAAAAAAAATATATTTCATATATAATTTATATATTTAATGATTACAAAATTGTGTTTTCACAGTTTTCAAACCATGCTTTCGGAACATATTTGGCACTGTTTTGCCATTGTTTTACAATATTGTAAACTGCGAGATCGACAACAGAAAATCTACTTCCATAAATCCAATTTTTATGCTGAGAAAACAACTTCTTTATAAGTGAATCCTTATTTTTCTCTGAGGACCTTTCCAATAAGCAACAGAGATCTAGCAATGAGTCCACTTGGTGGTCATTGTAGTCGTAAGGAACAATGCTTGGGTACATCAGGGCCAAGTATCTCATCACATTGACTATTCCGATAATGGGTATTTCCAAAGAAGACAACTTTATTTCACAATCAGCTGCTGCTAGAACAAGACATTAATATATGACTTAGCGCTCAATACACATACAAGAAATGTGGTTTCTAACTTTAACATAGTTTTTTGTTCTTTATAATAACACTAGCAAACACGTGCGACTTTGTCGAAGAAGAATACTAGCAATAACACTAAATTAAAAAAACAATACCAACCAGATTTAAATATCAGCCTCAAATTAACTTTTGTGTTCAATACTTTGTACAAATTGGAAAACTTCTTGAAAAATGCATGAATTTTGACTTTTTTCTCATTCGGGACTGATGAATGAATATGCCATAATACATTGACATCCTTAACTTTTTTCAAATAAATGTTTAAGAACCAAGGCATATTATCAGGGCTTAGGATAACAACAATTTCCTCCATGTTCACCTGAAATCAGTTTCACACCATTAGATATTGAACAAAACCCATGTTTTAGAATTAACATGACATCATTAACACAATGAGGACCTAACTAATTTAACCCTTAGCTGGTATTGGGATCCCAATTGACCCCAACAGTTTATATTTCATACCATAACTTTGCAGTCTAAGCACCTACACGTGACGTACGCGCGCCGCTCTACTGTTGTTAGGATAGAAGGTATGTACATTTTGAGGTCTAAAATGACCCCCAATACCAGAAGTGTGTTTTTATAATAAGAGTTACTTTGTAATTTTTTATTATTTTTTGAGTATACAAACCGTGATATATCGGGTTTTTTACGCAACTATGAAATTGCACAACTTTTGGAAGATGAAGACCAATAGTCTGGCTCTGAAACCTTTGACATTGCCACTGCTGCTGCCTGTGAGTTGTGTGAACAAGAAAATATCAGTGATTGTGTGGAAGCAGAAGTCTTTAGCTGTTCTAGTGACAGGTTATAAATGAAGATTCCTCGAGTTCAAGCAGTAAAGGAGGAAATGACCAAGAAGAGGAAAAAAAACTAGCCAAACTTCAAATGTATATAGAGGTAAAAATAGGTTCAAGTGGTGTAAGAACCTGCCTAGCCCATTCTGCATAAGACAACATAACATCATCACTCATCTTCCGAGCCTCGCAGGACAAGTGTGTGATAGAAGAAATATGTCCGAAATTGAGTCATGAACATTATTGTTTCCTGATAATCTCATAGAAATTGTTATCTTCATACAAATCAAAAATACACAGAATTTACTGACAAGTATACAAGCCAGGGAACCCACACTGAACATGTAAGTTTGCCAGAAATGAAAGTGTTTTCCAAAAAGTTTCCAGATTCTGAACATCAAATGTTCAAAAATATGTACAAAATACCTTCATTACATATGTAAAGAACTTACTGCTATATTAATTACTTGTACCAAATGTTAATCTTTTTGAGGTATAATTTTTAGTTTTTTTAGAGGTTTTGTTTTTGTTTGTTAATTCATTTGTTCTTAATTATTTGAAAAGAAGATCCTAATTTTCGTTAAATTGATCACATAAAAAACTATATCAATAAAGTTGTTTATGTTCTTTTTTAGTTTTTATATTAAAAAATGTACTCAAAATTATATCTTGCAAAATTTTATAAAGCAAGATGACATTAGCTATTTTTTTCAAAAACATGTGCTCTCTGAGTAAAATTATCCAAAAAACTTAACTGTTGATGACTATATAAGTTCTATTTTCTTAAATAAAACAGAAAATTAAATATTTATTTTTAATTATTTTAAAAACCATGCCTTTTTTATTTGGGGTCACTTCGGACCTCCTATACCAGTTTAGCCTGTTTTAGCTAAGGGTTAAATTACTATGTACTGCCCTCCTATAAATATAAGCAGCATTGAATACTATCTATAATATTGACTTACATTTGAGGTGATCTTTACATTAGGTTTTTCCACTGTTATTGAGTCAGTAACATTTTCAACTTTATTTAACTTGCAATAAGAACTTATTGTTTTTATTCGGTCATAAAGGATGTCCAATTTTTTTAACAGTTCATCTTGCCTTTCTTCCAGTTCATTCATTTTTGTAGCAGGTGCACTCTGTAAATATGAAAAAAAATTAAGAAAGTCAAATATTAATGTTAAACAATATTATATTAATAATCAAAAGCTTCTCTCTTCTGTTATTGTTACAAATTTTTACTCAAATTCTTATCCTCTGTTACTATTACAAATTTTACTGACAATATGACAGGCTATATTACAATATTACAGAGATAAAAGTACATATATTTATTCTTGTATATTATCTTACTATTCTTTATATTTTATTGCTGCCAAAGTACAAAAAACCATAATAAAGATAATATAGAAATAAACCTTAAGAAACGAGATAACCTGGTTACTGATATTGATTTCCATTTCATCAGCAACTATGGGTGCGTTTATATTTTTTAAATTGTACATGCATTTTGGTAACGTTACTTCACAGTCCAGTGGCACAATATTTTTCATACGGTACATTTTATCTTAAAATATCACTCAGCCTTCGCGATAACCCTTAACGTACGTAAATACATATGCCACACTCTCTCTAATCTTGTATCGATTTATACGTGCATGTACCGGTCCAACATAGTCCTTACCTCGTAGGCCAAAAGAGCGCACTATTCAATCATAAGTTGAATGAAAGATGATTTTTTTTTAACTCAAAATCTTCAACTTCTATGTCTATAATCTTCATCCATGTAGCTATCCACAGATAATAAACTCATAAAGTGTACATTACGACAAAGGATTCGGCAAAGGTACAAATAGTGATTTTTAATAAATAAACAGATTTAACAACAAAGCGGTCACAGATATTATGAAAGAACAAATTTTTAAACAAAATTTAGTAAATTTATAAAACAGACTGAATGAACTTTCTACTATACACAGAGAGTAGAAATCCAAACAAGCATTCATCTCATAGACAGAAGTACAAAGAGAATGAGCTTGGTTTGGTACTGGTTCCTCGCTGTAAAATAGTGTATCTAACAATTTAACAAAGCCACATTTACACATTAAACATGAGGTCGTGTATGATATTACTGTACTTGCAGCTTAAATTCCATGTTGTTGAGTGGCATTTTTATTTTAAGCAAATATGTATTTGTAAAATATTAATAGCCTCCTTGATCGAGTGGTTGCAAAAGCTAATAACGATCCAGAGGTCCTAGGTTCAATTCCCTAGTCGGATGCTATTGAATTTCTAGCAGTGGCTTTGTAACTGTGCCCGGTGTATCGCAATAGACTCATCACCTATTCCACCGTGGAAACCGTAAAAGTAACTGATGAAACGTGGGAATGTACTACACTCCTCTGATTACCTCTTAGAGGATTACAAGCGTGATTTTACGTTAATGTATGTATTTAATGTTAAAATATATATATATGTATGGAATCATAATATTTTAACCTTATTAATCAGTAAATGAATGAAAAATCTATGCCTGTTTTTTTTTACAATCCCTGTTCTTCACAACAATGTCTTCTCCAAAAAATATTTAAACTTTTTTATGTTAAAAACGAAAGAATGTAATTTTAACTCTATTTCGTTAACAATGACTTACAAGGTAATCTACATAAAGTAGGATTTTTGTGTGTTTGAATAATTTAAATGTTTGAAAAATGAGTGACGGTATAATTATTTGGATATTAACCATACATAAATACTAAAATCGTGTTTAAAAACGGAAGGTGGTGACGGAAAGGTATAAATTTAAGCTCGTAGGTATTTTAATGCCAAATCTAAAAAATGTAAGAAAAAATATTGAAGAACAGAAAAAATACAGTTCTGTTTTTCATATACATTCAGATTATATTTCAAATTCAATAAAAAACCATTTTTTTTCCTGATTTTAAAATGAAGTGATTTAGTATATTTATACAATATGTACAATATACAAACAAAAGTTGCTTTTGGCTTCTTAAATGCACTAACAATGATTACTATTTTGTCTTTGCCACTATATATCTATTAATAACGCTCCATATCGTTTTATCTTTTGTATATCTAGAACAGCTGTTCTTGAAACCGTTACTAAATAGTCAACAAGTTAAACTAAAAAGAAATAAGTATGTGGTTTTCATAATAGTATGTATAACCTTATCAATGTATCTTAAAATTATCAACTAATGAGCCGGTTGGATCGATCGTCAAAATATATAGCTTTCATGTATATAGTTATAACAATTTAACATAAAATGCATAACAAGAATCTTACTCAAAAGTATATAATTATTATGTCAGTTGTGATAATATTAATATCAAGAGACTCGTAATACATGAAATAAAAACAATAATGTTACCATTTCTAAAATATCATCCGGTACATTATGTTGTAGCTTGACCTATTTATAACATTTAATGAAAACATTTTCTTAAATTGGCAAGTAAGAATCGTAATAATATCAATAAACATTGATTTGCTACCAATGCATTTTGAGAACTTGTTTCAAAATAAAAATAACGTAAAAAGAATTTGTTTTGATATCATTATTAGAGGAAGAAAATGGCCGTCGTATAGCTTGCTATCCGCCTTGTACGTGATGTAGTGTTGTGTGACTTTTGTGTAACAATTATAAGTTCGAACGTTGAAATAATGTATGCTTTTTTCAACGTTTCTTGATGCCAAGTAATTGAGATCTTTAGACTTTACTTCTCTTGAGAAGTACAATTTTGGATAAAATTCAATAATCCACAAGGTATAAAAACGACATGGCGGACTGAAAATCGACCAATGGGAAGCCAGCATCAAGCGTTTCAGAATTGCATGTATCTATTCACATTTCGCGTCATTGCGTTTTTGGTGCCTTCTTTCATAAATAAAAATTTTGTAGTTGTCTGTTATCAGTGAATTGACGAACAATTTTATACTGTTAAAAAATTGCGTGTGTTGTGCTAGAAAACTGTGACATCCCAGTTTCGGTTGGGATCACGCACTACAAACTGTGATCATGAATACTTTAGATTTAGGATGAACCTAAACATATTTACCTATGTACAACGTTTTGTTTTTGTAAACAAGAATGTGTTTTCGATACACGTGCAGAATTGTATATAATTGACATTAGAATAAAATGATGTCGGGCAGGGGCACGAAAAAACGCGGGAGGCCCCCAAAATCGGGAACTATAGAGAAAACTCGTAAATTTCAATATCATCTATTAAAAAAACCGAAATATTTACAAGCACAAAATATTGGATCGAGTTCTCTCACTAGTACTCCATCTGCATCTAGAGCGTCTTCTCCTCAAGGAAGTGATATAAGTAGGCGCAGTATAAGAAAACAAAGAGGTCGAAAATCCCATAAAAGTAAGAAAGGTGGTTTATCAAATGCTTATTCGCGAAGGGGATACAATCCTCAAGCAGCAGATTATCATGATTCAGAATATCATTATGGATCAGATTTTGGAGATGAGTATAGTGATAGATCTGAAGTAGAGGAGGATCGCGTCAGCGAAAGTTCCGAAGGTACTGTAGGAGATGGAGCAGCCAGTGATAGTGACTTTTCTGTAAGTAGTTATAGCTCCACAGGTGGAGTTGTAAAAAAAACTACTAGTACAATTCGTCCTCCAAGTCCAGATCCTCTTTGGCTACAGCAAGAACGACAGATCCCTCAGCTGAATTTACCATCTTCTTCAGATGATTTACTTGTCCCTCATAATTTAGTTCTACAAGTACTTGGTGTGTATGAGGTATTAAGGCACTTTAGACATTTGGTGAGGCTGTCTCCATTTCGTTTGGAGGATCTGTGTGCAGCTGTGAATTGTGAGGAACAAAGTATTTTGCTCATTGAAGTGCATATAATGTTGCTGAAGGCATTGTTGCGAGAAGAAGATGCCCAACAGACACATTTTGGTCCCCTTGATCATAAGGATAGTGTGAATATCACTCTGTTTCTTCTAGATGTGATGACATGGCCTGAGGTTCTTAGAGTTTATGTTGAGAGTGATAAGAGCTTTGATCAGAATATCACAAAAATTTTAAATTCTTGTGAGTATCCATTCACATCAATAGAAAACCGATTGGTGGTGCTACAATTTTTATGCAATCAATTTTTGATAACAAATCCAGTGCGAGATGATCTTATAAGTGAAGGTAAGATGTTTTAATGTTCATTGTTGAGAATGTTGTAAGTTTATTAGATGCATGGTGATTATTAATCTAGACTCTAATAGCTTTACATAGCTTTACCTTTAAAAGCTAGTTGACAATTATTCTGCATTTAAAAATACATTATAAACATTATTTACTCATTAATTTAATCATAGCTATGTAAATTAACAGTCAAAAAGTGTTCAATTTACATGTCTAAAATATCTTAAAGTAGGAAATAGTCAAAGTTTTTTGATATTTGATAGTGCATGTTATTTAAAGATATGTCTTTTAGTATTATATAATATACAGTTATATCTTTTAGTATTATAAAATGTATAGTTATAGATATATCTTTTACTATTATATAATATGCCTTGTTGGTCATGTTAGTTGCATGTGAGACTGCCAATCGGGAGGTCCCAGATTTGATTCCCGGGTTAAACACTACAATACATTCTAATTTAGATTTTCTAGTAGTGGTTTGGAGTTAGGATATGTGCCTGATGCATGGCAATAGGGTCACACCTATTCCATAGTGGGATGTAAATGTAAGTGGTGAATTGTGGGATTGTTCTGTATTCCTCTGCCTACCCCTTTGGTAATTATAGGTGTGAAGTTACATTTAGTTAAATTATTTGTGTAATTATAGGTGTGAAGTTACATTTAGTTAAATTATTTGTGTGTATGTTTTATCTACTGTATCTATCAGAAACATGATGTGTTTGCAATAACACATATCAAAGTTACTAATTTACCTACAATGTTATTTCAAATATTTCCAGTACTTCGTTAAATGTACCAACTCTGTGTATATTGATTGATGGTTTCAGTAAATAAACAGATTTTTCTTTATTACAATTACTTTTGTAATAAGTTGTTTTCCTAAATAAATGCAGTATTGATGTGTGTCCACAATTGGAGTTAAGTGCATACTTAATACCTGCATTATGTGTAAATGTTTTGAGTTTGTTTCATAATACTTGTTTGTTTAGTGTTGTTTAGTTAATCTTATTTTATTGATTTTTGTGTTTTCTTTATTTATTTTCCCATGTAACAATTTATCATGGTGAATAGTAATTCGTGTTAATTAAAGATGTTGTAAATTACCACTGAAATCTTTTATATCAATATGAGAATAAATCATTATTATTAAACAAGGTACTTAAAAATAATGGTTTATGTAAGTGGTCTCTTTTGCTATTTCCGTTTATTTCAAATTAATAATCCATTCCATAGTGCTGAAATAAATCTTTATGAATATTTTAAACTTGAGTGCAAGTAAAGTAATACATTTGTAATAGTCTCTTTTTAAAATTAGCATTATGATTCACCTCTGGTTATTTTGCCATTTTAATATATTCATATAATTTATATAATATATTACATATATATTTATTATGAAACTTGTATAAATATATGTTAACTAACCATGGCAACTGTTTATTGTTTCAGTTCCTATCCAATATGATGATCACTGTCGAGTCTGTCACCGTTTGGGAGATCTACTTTGTTGTGAAACTTGTCCGGCAGTTTTTCACTTAGAGTGTGTGGATCCTCCACTAGTTAATGTTCCATCAGAAGACTGGCAATGTGCTTTATGCAAACAACACAAACTTATGGGTGTAACTGACTGTTTACCAGATGCTGAAAAACAGGGCTTACTTTGTCGTCATGAACATTTAGGGTTTGATAGACATGGTCGAAAGTATTGGTTTATCGCACGACGTATTTTTATGTAAGTATTAAATCTTACTTTTATTTCCTAATTGAGATAATGAAATTTTACATTATTAGAGTTCAATGTTTATTGTAAAGTGTAGTGATGTTTCAGTAAAATTACTGTAATTCTTGTGAATATTTATTTCACAGAGAAGCAGAGAATGGTGAAGTTTGGTATTATACCACTGGTACACAATTACAAGGGTTACTTTATGTATTAGATGGTGATGACATGGAAGCTCCTTTGGTAAGAGAACTGTTAGAAATGAAACAAGAAATACTTAGGCAAATGGATGTAACTGAAAAACTGACAAACCAAGCAAAAGGCAACCGCAAATCGTATTTGGAAGTTGAGAACGCTAATATCATTAAAAAAAGACAAACTAAAGACATCAAATGTAATAGTGAAAATAGTGATGTTAATACATCTGTACTTGTTGACGGAGATGTAATAAATGAAGTCACTGTTACGAGTGATGAAACACAAGAAGAAAATGACGATCAAGACTTCACTGATGATGATGACCCTAAAAAATTAAAAAACAATAATAAGATAAGAAATTCAACACAGAAGAAAAATGATGAAAGTATGTATCACATATTTATTTGGACATATTAGTAGAATTTGGTATTTGTAATTGCATGTTACTTTGAATTTACTTTCATCAAAATAAATTATTATAGTTATCAAATAAACATTGTATTTTATTTTATTTCAGTTCCAGAAAGAGTTACAAGATTAAGATCTAATCAAATGATGAATGGAAATTATTTGTTTAAACTTGGCAATGAAAACAATTTTAAGAGTTATGTCAACCAGTATTCATCTAATCCTCTAGCATTAAATAAGCCACAAAGAAATGAAGAAAGAGATAAAAAGCGTTACATATCACACAAGTTTTCTTTATCATCAGCACAAGAATTCAAATGGATAGGATTACTTAATGGTTTGTTTTAGTTTGCTTATAGAATGTTCAGTAATTTCTGTATACCAATTTTATTATTTTTCCATGTTTCACTTCACAGGAACAAAACCTTTATTAATAGCAACATTAAGGCAAACACTCTTGCAATTGGAATCAAATATAGTGTTACAATTTATGCATCCAAATTGGTCTTTGTTAAGAAAGCCCTGGGTTCAGGCAGTACAGCTGTGTCAAGCGCCGAGGGACTTTGCGCGAGCTCTATGTGTATTGCAGGTAATAATTTTTACATCAGGAGTTATGTAACTTATGTATTAATAACGAAAATGATGTAAATTGCAGTTACATTTATGTTTGACAGGCTTGTATTAAAAGTGCTGTTTGGGTACCGGCTTGGCATGAACAGTTAGGTCATGTTAAACTACTACGTACAACTGCGGCAGAACGTGAAGAACGGAAAAAACTTGATAAAAGAGAAAAGAAAGAGAGAGATGAAGAGGAAGAACGATATAGAACAGCTTACAATTTTGTTAAATACTCTCTGGGTCTCCGACACCAGGTACTTCAAATTCTATGCTAATACAATATAGGAAATGTTCAAATACCTTCTGTGCCAAAATAGTTGAAAATTTGCCAAAATAAATGTTAAGTTAATTATATACCATGTATAGTTAAGAATATACCATATATAAGCCAGAGGAAATTAAAAAGAATGTTATACAGTAAATTTATTTTCAATTATCATCTTACCAAATAAAGTGTTTAAAGTTACAAATGTTTCAATGTAGAAAAATTGTTAACTTTCATAAAATCTATCAGTGTTAGTGTGTACACCCTCCTACTACTAAGAAGAATTTTCAAGATATAATGACAATAAATTCTCATTTTGAAGCATAAATTTGAATAATACTAAATTATGTTACCTGCTTGCATAAAAACCTTATTTTACTAATACATGGACATTTTAAATTTGCATGTATTTTTAGCCATAATTGCAATTTCTTACTAATTGTAATTATTTCTTAATATGTGTGCTTTGTATGATAGGTTTGGAAACAAAAGGGAGAAGAATATAGAGTTCATGGGCAATGGGGTTGGTTGTGGAATTCTAGTACAAGGAAATTAAAGAAACGTAACACCAATCTTAGAACAAGCCTATGTGATGGTCCTGCCAAAATTGCAGTTAGGGTTAGAGAGGGCAGTGTTATCAAAGTTTTGGCTGTAGAACCTAAGACTTATGAGTATTTAACCTCAAATGATCCAGCTGATAAAAATGTTACAGAAAATTGTAAGTATTATTATAGATTTATGGTTTTGATTGTTGTAGATTTATTGCTGTATTTACAACTTGTTTCAATTGTATCATATGAATTTTAGTACCACCTTCAATGCGGAATATGAAATTAGATAAAGAAAACGAAGATTTTGATGAAATCAATGTTGAAAAAGCTTTAAGCTCCTCCATGAGGAGATACTATCCTAAAATTGCTAAAAAATCCAAATTGGATGACTTTCTGGCTCGAAGGACATATTTGAAATTTATGGAAGAAAAAAAAATTGGTAATTTATTAAGTAGTGTAAAAAAAGAAGAAATTGATATGAAGAATGAAGATGATAAGAATATTGATGTTGAAAATGAGGAGCCTGATGTGACATCCATATGTGACACAAATTATGACCAATCCAAAACTGAAAGCCCTGAATCTAATAATGTAGATAATCTTAAAGAACAATATCAGAAACTAACTTTACTTACAAAAAATTATAAGTGCTATTCTCCACGATGCAATAAAGTCGACTTAGCAACATTGCTACAATCTGGTCAAAATATTGATTGTTACTCACCTCTGTGCATTGAAAAAGGGAATTTGTTAAAAAAGTTACTTGCCTTAATTAAAGGAGGAGCAATTAGCTCTACAAATTTCTTGATTTCAAAGGATAACAATAAAATGTCAATTTTAGAAAAATGTTTGTTAGGTAAAAGTGCTAATTCAAGTGAGAACATACTAAACGATCTTTTGTCAGCTGTAGCATGTGCACAGGAATGTGATAACAAAAATACTGATGGATTTGTAAAGAGAAAATCAAGCGGGGACTGTGAAATTAAGTCTGAAAAGGATAATGAAGACAGTTCAGTAAGCCTGATTAAATCTGAAAGTACACTTGAAGAGTCCGCCGTCCCAGCTGTTGGTAATGAAATGGATATTGACATAACTTGTAATAGTAATGATGACAGTGAAGTTGAAATTGGTCCTTTAAAAGAGTTGACTGATAATGAACAAGATGATGCCACTCCACGTCCACCCATACCCAAGTTAAAAATTACTAGAGGCAAAAGTTCTAAACCAGCAGCTGCTGTTGGTAATACTACAATTGCAAAAGAATCTTATGAATGTTCAGTAACACAATCAAAAAAATATGAGCCACCAAAATATCGTGCTGCAATAAATAGACGATTTGGTCTGTCTAGAAATGTAAAACGAGAAGAAAAACCCATTAAAGAAGAAGTTATGGAAGGAACGATTGTGAGAGTTTATTCTGTTGAAAAGCCTATGGGAAAAGTGTATCTTAAAAGAGTTCAGACATCAGTTGTAGAAAAGAAAAAGAAACGTACGCCTGTGAAGTATCCTCTTTGTTCATCATTTCACACAAAAAGTAAAGCAAAAACTCTGATGGTTTTGCCACATCATGAATTAAAAAAATTATGCAGACAAGCTGGATTGAATTCTGTCACTGGATTTAGTCACAGTGCTAAACCTAACCAAGTTGTCTGGCCGTATCCTTGTCCGAGACCACTATTTAAGACATGTTGGCTGTATCGTACTGTCAATCTGCAATGGTTGGCTAGTGCTGCCTTACAATTACGTATTATGTGGGCATGCTTGCGATGGGACGACATGGCAGCCAAGCCAGCCACTGCTGATGGAAAGCACCAATTGACAACAGATACAGAAATTGTTTCCCTTGAATTATTGAAGCATAGACATATAGGACAATTTTCGGAGAGGACTCAATATCTACGAAGGCGAGTTGTTATTCCATTAGAACTACCGAAGACCGTGCGCGAAGTTACATCGATTCGGAGTGGGTTAAGAAAAAGAAAACGAGCCGAGTCTCCTCAGAATACAGAACCACAGGTACAATTATTATGTGTATTACAAAATATGTTATTGTATAGTTTTGTTTATTACAATCTATGTTACAATGCAGAAATATACATTATTTTTGTTTAGGTCTCTGAAGAATGGGTGGATGAAGATAAATTAGAATTATGGGAAGTACGACAATACGGTGAACGATCTGAACGCGTAACGCCAGTTACTCGTACGTCTACTGGGAAGTTGCCGCAACGTAACAGTAATGCTCCAACCCCACCCAACGCTGACCTTAAGGATAAAATGGAACAACAATTGCGTGAGCAGAGAGCTGCCCATCAACAGAAACGAGCACTGGAGATGTCGCAAGGTATGCCATAATTATATATTTAATCAGGTACATGTGTGAATTTATTTATGAACACTATTATTTAACTTCCACATTTTTCTTCTAGATAAAAATAAGTCTAACACTAATTCAGGAAAAAGTACTTTGACATCTTTATTGACAACAAATACATCCACACCTGCTGGTCAAAAAACCATAATAGGAACAAGACGAATAATAATGACTAAAGGTGCTGATGGATCTACAAGGGTTATTAGTCAACCTGTGACAAAAACTGTCACATCTGGCGATTCAACTACACAGAAACAAACTCCACAGAAGGATGGTCCTCAAAAAGTACAAATAATTCGTGCACCCGATGGGAAGATCACTGTCAGAGGTTTACTGTCTGGGCAGCAACTGATACAGATGCCTGATGGCAAATTACATATCGTCGTGGCGGGACAACAAGGTGTCACCGGCCAACTAGTGGCAGCACTGCCCAACTCTGCTAAGACTTCCAACACTGACCCATCAGTTGAAAACAATGAAAAAGCTGGTAACCAGCCAAAAGCTACAGAAGAGAACAAGCCCTCGACCGCAACCCGAGTCATATCCCAGCCAACGCAACAGGCTGTTGTGGCGGGAAATAGGCAATTAGTTGTCCAGCCTGCTCAGCAGGTAGTGGTTCAGCCAGCACAACAAATGGTCCAACAGCAGGTTGTAGTACAGGCCGGCACTCGACCAACGCTTCAGCCACGTGCTCCCGGCCTACAGACGGTCCTTGTCCAGGGTCAAATACTACAGAGACCTGCGTCACCTGTGCGCGCAGCTACCCCACGCCCAGCCCCACCCCGTCCACGTCCTGCTACCACCCAGCAAATCGTCGTCAACAATCCAGTACTCGTACAACAGCTAGCTGCAGGCAAAATTCAACTGGCGACTGTAAATGGACAACAGGTGCTAATCCGGCCGACAGGCAATAATCAAGCTCAAATTGTAGCGCACATCGGACAAAGTCCTACGCCGACGGTGAGCGCGAGCGTGCCGCGCGCCCAGGCGCCGACCGTGGCACTGGCGCCGGCACCCGCCGCGCCGCCAGTGTCGCCGGCGCCGCTGACGGAGGACCAGATTATGGAAAAACGTCTGCTCGCAGGCCAACCACCGGGAACCGTCATTAAGACTGTTACTGCCCAGGTAATAAATTGTAAAAATGTTATAATCCATAGTATATATGGCACCATTTAAAAAAATGTCAAAGAGCAGGTTCTAATCATGATTGCATATTAACACATTTCCTACAATGACGCATGTATGTATTGTGCACAAAAATTATTCAGTATTGATTTAATGTCATGCACTGTCAACCGTCTCAGTTGTAAAAAGAAATTGAAATCCTTCGTTTACTTTTATTATTTGAAATTTGTGTTTTGATAGATACACCATTATCAATTTAATTAATTGTGCGTATTTTAGACTATCACTGCTTGATTTATTTAATTTATTATTTCTTTCTATTCTATCTTTATTGCATAAAATAACTGGTGAATCTTGGAAATGTATTACTTGTATGTTGTGTACAAATTATTATTATAGATATCTTTTAATAGGTCATGCAGACGAATTCTGGACCAAGCATAGTTCTGCAAGGGTTAAACGGCTATTCTTTGACGCCACAACAATTAGCGCTCGTTCAACATCAAGTGAAGCAGCAACTTCTAAAAGGTAAGCAACTTCTAAAAGATAACAATAAACATTGGACCTGTACCCTTATGTCAGTGTCGTACTGAATAGAATGTATTCAATTCGATATAGCAGTAACAGTTTTGATTAAATGTGGTTTTCAGCACAAGAATCAACCGGTAAACAAGGCATGCTGGGCCCTCGTAAGATGTACTTAGCAGTCCAGCCTACCCCGAGCGTGCCCCCGCCGCTGGCGCCAGTGGGCCCCGCGCTGCCCGTGCAGACGCTGCACTCGCTGCAAGCGCTGCAGCCGCTGGCGCTTCCCCCTCAACAGGTAATTTATTTTTACTAGCTCGCCTTCACTGGCGCTCGCCGTGACTATTTGAACAATTTTTCTAATGTTTGGGTCCTCTCTGGAAGTGTGATAATTTGTAAAAATACGTTTAAAATTACCAAAATTGACAACATATATATTATGTAATGTCTCATCCTATCCAGAGAACCCAATTGATAATTTGTTAATAGATTATGATCTGAAAAATGGATCTTAGAAAAACATAGCAATTGACAGCTTATGTTAAGAGCTACATCATGACTACGCCTACTTCTTCGGCGTCTGCCAATTAGGCGTGTGGGAATATATCGACTACCACATACCTTGCAATTCTCTCATCATCAATACTTAACAAACAAGTAGATTCATGTGTGTGGTCATCCACAGAGAGTGTTCTGATTCATGTAAGGTTAAATACAGATAACTATAGGTTGCACTTTATGTAAAGTAAGCAACATATCCATTCCATAAAACGTTAAATTAACTCATGCATTACAAAATATAAACCAAGTGTAATTTAAGAATTATCTTCAACATTCTATTCCGGGAAATGATCATTAAAGATCTTTCTAATTAGTGGGATATTTAGAATAACATACAGTATTAATTTTAAAGATAATCTTAATTTTAAAAAATGAAAGTAGATTTGCGGTGTATATTATAACAGCACCAGATCAGGACATGCCTATGGAGAAATGTTTATTTGTTTCTGATTTAAGTTAGTCGTGAATTTTACAATTAATGGTGATATATTCATACATGACTTAAACATTCCTACCACATATAAAAATGTCTCAAATTTTTTTTTATTCTATGTATAATCATGGCAGTATAGATATGAAAGTGTCTATGTGCTTCATCTGTATATGTGCCTTTATGTGTCGGATGCCGAAGAGGTAAGCGCTAGCAAAATGTAGCGCTAACACTTGTATGTATAAAACATATTCGCAACACCTTAATTTGAAGAATATGACAAAAAATAACAAACACTGGACTGTTTTTAATATTGTCTTGTACCTACTTGTGATGGGCATAAGCAGAATATTGCTGACTAAGAAAATTATGTTTAAAATATATTTTCATCTGTATTCATGTCTCCTGTTATGGGACAAATGGTAACATAACACAAGTTACCAATAATATAAAAATAAACAAGAGTAGAAAAAAATGCATTTTATCTTTGAAACATCTAAATGTAACACTTATGTGATTTTTGAATATTGTTAATGTGATTAGAGGATGGAAGGATGGAGTGTATTGTGAATCATTTGCCCCAGAACAGCAATATATATGTAATAACTATTATATAACCAGATCGTAAACACAAGAGCAAATTCCTCAGTGAGTGCTAATAACCCAATACTGTTTACATTATATACATCGAAAATAGTTATTTTACTAATGGTATTATCAATAAAATAAAGTGATTCAAACGACACTGTTTCATCTTGTCTTCATGATCTGTAGTTCCACTGAATGTTTGTAACTCTGGTGTACAATTGTATGATTTAATGTAGAACTTGCATTTATTATAAATGTTATGGTTATTATGTAATACTGTAATAAATGCAATGTATATATTGTGATTAATTTAATATGCGAATATATTTATAATATGTCACCAAATTGACAATGTAAGACTGGATAATATTTAAATATTACTATTAATCTGCCACGTATATCAAATGTGCAAACATACATATAATATATTACTATTACAACACATTTTTGTCAATATTTATGCCAAAGACAATCTTTGTACATTTTGTATAGAAGTATGTAATTCAAATTATTATTTATATAGGTTTAGACATGCGATAGTTAATCATGATTATAAGACATCTTAGTTTTGTCCCATTGCTATATATCTTGATTGGGCACTTTCCAAATTAATTTACTAATGGAACAGTAGTTGACATCTGTTATATTATATACCTTTTGTACAACTTAGTTTAGTTTTAGTTAGGTGATAAATATATAGTAATATAATTATGTATTCCAATGACAAAAACGCCTACGACAAGTAAATATTATTATAGTGAAATTTCAAAATTAATGGGATTAAATAATAAATCATAATTATTGTTGGGACAATGTGAAAGAATGTATACCGCCAAAGAATCGTGAATCCTTACAAATTACTGTGAAGGCCTTTGTTATAAACGATACTGTTTGCTGTATTGTTTAAATTTAAAAACAATTGAACCATTATCACCAATTATTGTTCTAACTCCCTATTTTTGCACAAAAATCAGAAAATGTAATATTTGAACTTCATGCCGTATTTTCTGTACTGATGTTAAAATTCAGTGTAGAATATTGAGTTGAAATTAACCTCGGTCCTTAGTGCCCTTTCAGATAGGTTCGAAGGATAGGGCTGATTTCAATCATATTCGAAATGGAATTTTAGTGGGATTAAAAAAAATTCTTTTTCAAAATTTGGATTGTTTTATGACAAAAGAATGCTTGAGCAAGTTACGAATTACAAACTAAAGTGTAAAAATAGTCTTGAAACTAATTTCAAGATTATTTTATACAACTAAAGTTTACAATTAAAATACAATTCCTTTCCCTTGTTTATTGAAGATTGCAATTTACGAGGGGTGGTAAAAAAGTAATCATACATGAACTTTTGAAAGGGGTTCACATTTTAATAATATATAATATTTTTTTTTAAGTTTTTAAAAATTTTCAATTCTTCTATGTCACTTTACGCCTGCTTTTAGAATATCCGTCCTCGGGCATTTCCTTGACCCAAGCAACGATATGTTTCATTGGAGGGGGATTAGGTTGCTTCTATTAAATGTTTGTCACATTTTCAAATAGATTTTTGCTTGTAGTTGCCTCTGTCAATGTGCTCTAATAGCCTCCCGCAGTCGTCTTATTTCGCCATAATTAAATATTCATAATGCTTTAGTTTAATTGGTATTTAAACTATTGTGTGTAATTTTTTCTCCAGGATAAATGGGCCAAAGTTTGCAGAATTAACTCCTCGGACTGCATATTTTTATCCTTGCAATACTTACTTATCCGCTTACTTTCCCGTTGACCAAAGTACCTGTTTAATGCGCAGTTCGTTAACAAGTGTTTTGTAATATTTTAGCTTAATTATCTCTAGTAAGAAACGGCGGCAGTTTCGGAGTCTTCTGGTCGTCCTTAGCGACATTCTCTCGGCGTATATTGGATGAAATCCATACTTTTTTGCAGTATTGTCCTAAAATGGTCCTTAGTAAATATTATATTATGCGAAGGTGACATTCTGAATTCTTAGTCGCACTCTTATTTCTTGCAGCTTATCCACTGAGACTAAGGAAAAATGCATTTTTATTTATTTATCACAGTAGTCATGATCTTAAATTATTATTATCAGTTATCACCCCTCGTTACAAGCAAGGAAAAAAACACGTAATATCATTTTTCTATAGTAATTATTGTAGAAGTTTTTTTTAAAAGCACGGCAATTTTTCGACATTAACAATAATAATTCTGTATGAGCGGGAACGGCTAAATCAAAGTTAAAGCGACTAACGCAAGATATCATCTTTTTGATTTGAACTTTGTGACCATTTGTTAAAAGCGTTCCAACTAAAAATAAATACTCCCTACCATAGATACCCTACCGTACAAGGCCTTCAACAGTAATTATTTATAAAATACTAATGATTAGTTTAGTTCGTGTATGATATGATATGTCTTCAACTGTCTGTCTATTGATATTTTTGTAGTGAACATAGTAATTGCTGCTGGTATCAGAAATTGCTCATACACCACCTGTCAATGTGTACCTTTAGATATAACATTTCGTATCTTTGAAATAAATGGCTAGTGCAATTTAACAATTGAATAAAACACATTACTATCAGCATTGACTTTTATTTACACAAGTCCTTTTTTGTTTATTCGAGTTTATTTTCTTGTTTGCTTCAGTTGTTCAAGTCGTTTTGTGGGGGTGTATGGGCAATTATGTACCTGCTGTGTTAGTTAACGAATATTAAATGAAAAACTTACAGTGTACTCTCGTAGATTGTCATGCCGAGCCTTGTTCGCCATTTATCAATAATAATCATTTGTACTGATATATTCCCACAAAAACGGATTACTTATAATTTTTATTTTGTTTGCATGAGTTTTTCATTTTAATTTTGTATTTATATATATACCATGTATATATTGCACAGACAGCGTTACGCTGTTTAGTTTAGTTTCCCGTAACAAAATGTACGATGTACGAACGCGCCGAGGCGGTGCGCGTCGAGCCACCGTGACTTTATCCAATTGATTGATACATTACACAAAAGTGTCCAGCAGCTATAATGAGCGATTTGAAAAGTGTAAAGTTAGTTTAATTGAAAAAAAAGCGATGATACACTGGTGATTCTCTGGAGCGAGATGTGGAAAGTAAAGATTTTCAAACCTTTTTTATAATGTGTTATATCTCTTTTTCCAACACATTGTTTTTTATAATTATTTTTGTTTATAAAATAGAATTTAACGAAATGTTTTCGCATTAATGGAGATTATAAATACCATATATTTTTCAAATTATAGGACACTTCTGAAAATGATCAAAATAAGCGTCAATCCTTAGTAAATGGCGAGGATCATGTGGCCGAGGCCACGAGTAATAAAGAAGCGACCCCTTCTAAACCTGAGGATGTTCAAGTAAACAATACTAAAACTGATATAGTTAATTCGGGACCCGGTTTCGTTTTGACTCCTGATTACATACAACAAAGTAAGTAATGAAAAACACAATTTTATGACTGCCTTCCGTCTTTATCAACAATTATCTTGAACATTCATATCTGTATATTTATATTCGATCTATTTACAGCAATAAAAAGTGCCCTTAAACAAGAGAATCTAAATCCCGAGATAGAGGAGAAACTCCTTCAGCTGCAACGTTATCAAGAGAAACAAATGAAACCAGAGACCCATGTGGAGAAGGAAGTGCGCGTGGTAGCCGTGCCCGCGCGCTCGCCCTCCCCGCCGCCGCCGCCGCGCCGCCGCGCCGTGTCGCGCCACGACGACGACGACGAATGGGTGGACAGCAGTCCGCGTAAACGCTCGCGTGCCCCGCGACAGGCCTCGCCTCCCCCCGGGCCCCGCCCGCCGCCGCGCCCTGCGCCTCCCGCCGCGCCGCAGCCCGCTCCCGCCACTCCGGCACCCGTCGCCGCGCCTCCTGAAGATCGCCGCCGCGCAGCTTCGAACCACGCACGCCTGCAGATGTTACTCTTCAAACACAAAGAGATGCTGAAGAAGGACATCATTAAAAAGCGAGGCTTGTTGGAAAAGGAGCTCGGAGTAGAGATACAGGTTTATAATTTATCGTATTTATTAATTAAATTCTGACATTAATACTACAGCAAAATATAATTATTATTGTAAGCTTATATATTATATATATATATTTTTATTGTAAGTTATTATTATAGTTATATTATTTTTTTTGTAAATTGTATATATGTTAATGTAATAAACTGAACATATTTTTAATGCAATGCAGAAAGAACTATCGGCCGAATTGGCTTTACGGACTCGTGCGGAACGCAGTAAGCAAGAAGAGGTGCGCGGCGGCAAGCGGCGCAGCGCGCAGCCGCCCGCGCTGCCCTCCCCCGCTGCGCCCACGCCTCGGTCCAATAGAAAGTCCACCAAGAAAGAAAAGCTCTTGTGCATTTGCCGAACGCCTTATGACAATACTAAGTGAGTTATTTGCTATGAGACAATTTAAAGTGCCTTGTTGGTCATGATATTTCACCTTCACACTAAGAAGTCAACCACTCGGGCGATTCGAGCATCAAATCACTATGGCGTTGACTGTACGCTTTGTACGAAACGACATGTCAGCTCTGTGTCACGGTCGAATCTATTATGCACTAGTTGTTCGACAGATCTGGTCATCAAAACAATTTGATTGTTTATAATCGTTTGCTGATGTGACTAATGACAAATTTGTGTCATCCTATATCTACTTTGAGTGTGTACATACACAAACTGAAGGGGCGTTACAATTTTAAAATAGACGATCCGTATTCATATTTTGCAAAATCTTTGCATTTATATTTTTGTAAATACTTATTAAAAACAATTTGAAAACGTAATTAATCTTAAATCATGTCATGTTGTAGGTTTTATGTTGGATGTGAACATTGTAGTAACTGGTTCCATGGAGATTGTGTAGGAGTTACAGAAGAAATGAGTAAAACTATGGAGGAATATGTTTGCTCGGACTGCCGTCGTGCTGAGGAGACACAGGAACTTTATTGTTTGTGCAGACAGCCCTATGATAATTCTCAGTATGTTTATGACTTTATATGAGCTATTTGACAATGTTCTTAGCTTTAGTAATAAAATTGTTACTAAAGATTAATGTAATTTTCTTAAAATAATAATAAATCATGTTTCAATCTAAATTATGATTCTATATCATATTTTCGCACTCTGTTTAATCTTCTTAACAATCAAATAAATCACGTTTAAATCTAAATTATGATTCTATATTATATTTTTGCACTCTGTTTTAGGTTTTACATATGCTGTGACAGGTGCCAAGACTGGTTCCATGGCAGATGTGTGGGTATTTTACAATCAGAGGCAGATAATATTGATGAGTATATTTGTCCAAATTGTCAGAAAAACAACTCTGTCAATTATGCAAATATGAAAGAGTTGACAGCAAAAGAATTTGAAAATCTGAAGAGACTTGTTAAACAAATACAGTTACATAAAAATGCCTGGCCTTTTATGGAACCTGTGGATCCAAGAGAAGCGCCAACTTACTACAAAGTGATTAAAGAACCAATGGGTATGTTTTACATGGAATCTAAATTTGATTTTATTGACCATTTAACATAATGATTGATAACTTTTTATTCTACATCTTAATGTATCAACTATCGTTTTTCATGTTTTTAAGTATCTTAAACTAAATTCTCCAATATTATTAATAAGGTCATATTATTTTCAGATTTGCAAACAGTGGAAAGAAAAGTGAATGACCAAACATACAGTACATTAAGTGAATTCATTGGTGATATGACTAAGATATTTGATAATTGCAGATATTTTAATCCAAAAGACTCAGAATTTTATAGATGTGCAGATGGTTTAGAAGCGTACTTTGCACAAAAAATTAAATTCTTTCGTGAAAAGCTATTTGAAACAACACAATGATAACAGTGCCTAGTGAGAGTGATTATAATTATAAAGTGTTATATGTCTGGACTACTAAGAAATAGACAGTTAACTGCAATAATTATGGTGACACCAATAATGTTCGTATGATCTGTATGAATTGTAAATTGTAAACAATGTGATGTATTTGCAAAAAATTGTATAGTGTCGCTAAATAATAATATATCTTTTGAGAAAGTCGGTTTCGTTTGCATGTTAAGTATTTATTGTATTTATTAATGCTTTACATTTTTTTATCCCACTTCAAAGCTGACACACCTTAGAAACCTGTCTTGAAAAAGTTTAGTTATTATGTATACAGTTCTGTTAGAAATTATTATGTTAGTATCTGACTTAGCATCTTTAGTTAACTTACTAGTTCTTAGTGTTAAGTAAACCATATTGTATGTAAGAAATGAATTTTTAATAATATACATCTTAATGATGATTTTGTTTATTATTTGTATAAATTGCTGGCTGATGTGAAATTACTTGGATAATTAGCTGTGCCCGCGGATTCGCCCGCAGGAAAATCAGTGTGTCACATTTTCCCGCGTAAATACCTATCTCGTGGGAATTCTAGCATGAAAAGTAGTATGTGTATATATTGCTCCACTAAGAAAATAAAGAAATCAAATACCTATACAAAACAATGATGATGAACAGGCGAGTGAGGGTGAAAGCCGAGAGGCGCAACGCGGTCGCCACCTCGACATGTCATGGAGCGCTGACTCGCGGAAGTAATTTTTTTTGTGACCTATAATTTTAAATCTATATCTTCTAAAGTATTTATTTAATTAATACAGTGTAAATGACAATTTATTTTGATTTATATAAGTGGCGAAGCTAACAAATGCATTTATTTAGATAAGGATTAATACTGAACAGAAGAAAGCAGCCCCGAGAACAATCTAGTATTTTTAATTGAAATTTTGAACACAAAAGTAGGTATCGTGAGCTAACCATAAGAAATACAAACATGCTATGTCGGACTTTTTTGAAGCATTTTAATAAATGTATAATTCTTCAATACATTACTTTAGTGTATCTCTGCTGGTTTACGCGGCACACGCGAGAAAAGCGCCCAGCATGTAAGATTTTTCCACAGTAATCGTTGTATCTCCCGTTCCCATTGGATTATTGGGTTAAAAACTATCCTATGTTTTGTCTCGGGTGCCAAAATATCTTTGTACAAAATACAGACGTGAAGATACGTTGCGAAGGTAGGAAGCCAAAAATTTGGGGTAATAGGTATTTTTGAAGCCAAATGTAAAAAAAATTTCAAAATTGAATTTTGGATAGTGCCACCCTTATCACTTAAGAGTATAAAAATCGTAGAGGACCTATTTTCCGTTTTTTTATTATAAGAAAAAATACCGACAGTAAACGACACAAAGAAATTAATGAAAAGAAAATGAAAAATTTTATATCTCCGCCAATTTACGTTAGCCCATTTTTAATGTATTTTATAAAACGTTGTACATGGAATAAACAAAAATTTTACTCAACCATTAAGAACAAATGCAAAAAAATATAGTATCTCGTATAGTTTTCATCATTTATTGAGATAATTTGTAGCTGCAAATTGGCCCGATTTACTCTAACGGCTTAAAATGTTCGAACTAACTAAACGGAACTTAAGTAGCATCACTGATATTACAGAGCGTTCGAGTATTACGTAACGCAATTTGGGAGAGAGGAATCTTAATAATCTTAATTAACTTATTGCGACTTAAAGATCTCTTTATTTATTATTTCTGCAAACAACTCTATTTTGAGGAACTTAGCGGTACTGTACTCAACTTATTTATAACTTAGATAAAAATAGTTATTTGGGACGTTTAGGGACGGTATAGCAAAATGTTACACCGAGTTACATGGCTGGAAGGGAGGTTAAAGAATCTTCAAAAATTGCATCACGTAATACTTGAATGCTCCCTTAAAACTCTTAGTAGAAAATTCTTTAATAGGATCTATACATATAAATAAAATTGGAGCGTCCATTTGTAATGTTATAATGTTTTACTAAATGAATTTTTCCTTCACCGTAATAGCAAGTGATACATAAACTTAAAACACACATTTTTAAGAGGTGCCCGCCTGGGATTTGAATTCGGTCTCCCGGAGTGAGAGATCGAATTTCAAA
>DWEI01000202.1:0-25629 GCA_018245875.1 Mysoria ambigua | reverse complement strand
GTTATCCTCTTATCTATACGTCTAAATAACACGTCTAAATAACAATGTTTATTTTCATAAAATGACGTCTGAAATGAACTTTCGTCAAACCCGATTGGTAGTTTCAGAGATCAGCGAAAAAAGCATATGATAAATAAAATAAACTAATAAAAATCTTCCCGTGTACGTCCCGTTCCCGTGTATACGGTCGTCAAGAAGCTGCCTTTCGTCGCGCGTGGTCGTCAGCTGTCAGTCTGCCTGAGTCCGTGGGCAGCACGCGGCCTACGCTGCTGCCCGTAGCGGCCGGGCTGGTACGCATGCCTAGGCTGCACCGGATCTCGCAGCTCAGAGTTGAGTTGCCTCCGTCCACACCTTGGAGTCCCGACATGAAGCCACAGGCGCCACGCACAATTTTTTATTATTTGTGTTACCTCTTATAGTGTATACATTATTTCCATCATATTTTTATGTCTAAGAACTTAGCACAATGTTTGAAATTTTCAATTTTTTATTGCATCTTCCTTGACCAATGGGATTTTTTAATTGCATATTTTTATCCGGTTATAATTCTTTTGTTATAACTGAACTTCAACGTAAATAAAGTACGAACACCCAATTCATTTCGAGTATGACATCTCCTAGTAAGCCAGTGGGTGACTACAAACTTCAATAGCACCTCGACACACCCCCGTAGCTTCATCTCCGTTGGAAACTGATCCGCAGGCTAATCTCATTGCTGGGCGTTGTGGACGCAATCACCGTCGCTAACTAGGTTTTATTCCCGAACGCTCCACACATGCCCCGGCCCGAGACAATAGCCCAGCAACTCAATTACTGCTGTAGTCATTAAAATAATTACAGCGTGTATTGTGTGTTTCCTTGTGGCCTTTCCTTGTCCGTTAACGTTTGCTATCGTTATCTAGAACTGGACTGCAGAAAAAAGCTAAATCGTTGTCTTCCATTTCTTTCTTAAATGTATATACTGCATACAGTCGATGGTAACAATATCAACCATGTTGCTCTAGCGCACCGACCGCCCGACCACCCAGCAGTACAGGCGCCACTGCTGACCGCGCGGTCCGGCTGCTGTTGGATATTACAACTTAACGTTTGAGATGAAATTACTGTTAATAGCTTGGAGTCTGAATTTATGGCCGTTGTATAAAAATAGTCTCATCCCTAATTCCAAGGCGGGTCGTAAAAGTAATTATTCAAACTTGGACAGTGGTGTGTGTACTACGCACTTGTATGTGTGTAAACTAATCGCAAAAAACATACGTGAGTCTAGCGGCCTCAATTCAGCCATATATTAATATTAAGAAAAATATCGATAGTTCTTTGTATCCTCTACCGTAATACATATTACTTTTAAAAAAGTCAATCTTATGAACACTCGTACAAAACTAATGTGATACAGAACTGAGTTTAGAACATCAAATTCCGCAGCACAGGCAACACTTCCAACCGGGCTATATCCGAAATTCTATTTATTAGGCAGGAGCAAGCGGGCGGGCGGCGACGTGCGGCGTGTCGCGCGCGCGACGCGGCGCGGCCGTGCGACACAGATTGGCCGCCGGCGACGCACACTGCCCGTCAATTGCGGCCCACGTGACCCGCGTGCTGGAACGTGCGCGCCGACGCTATATGTGCATATCTATTCACGCACTCATATGTGCTGGCGCTGCCCAGACGTGCACTGTATACTGCCATAATCATATGATAAGTTATTTTTAATTAAATTGTTTAATGCAGCTAAACAAAGAAGTATATTCTGCTCTTTGTTGTGGTAAATTAACTTGTAGTAAGTTTTGATTTTACGGTCGCTTTTAACAATAACGTAACACTTCGCGCAGAGTTTCTGCAAAGTATTTACGTCCCTCGTAACTCGTGTCTCCCCTCACAATGAACATTTCCAAAGGGGCTGGAAACATTGTTATTTTTTAATACAGATTTTTTTTCACCCTACAATGGTGGTTGCTAATGGATTTTCAATATTTGTTTTGATAAATAAACAAGGAAAACGCAGCGACCTCTTGAACATTTTTCGCTCGCCGTCACGACGCGCTATATTTCGCTCAAGACGACATTATCATATTAGCGGCTAATGAGGATCATGCGGACAACCGCAGGCGCTGCGTGTACAATTATCGTGAGCGCATTACGATGTTTGATAAGCGCTTAGAGGATATTCATACGCCGCTATCAGTCCATGCATAACACACAATACGCTACTGCAATTGCGTCTACTTGAAATTCCATCAAATCACACGACGCGTGTACGTACATACGTTAAATTCTAGATACGACCCATCGAATAATATCGGCCTCATATTACGTATTGTATGCTAAGAAGTAAAATTGCTATATTGGAAAATAAATTGAATTTGCCAAATAGGTTGAGGGGTATTCCTCTACATTCTATTATCTGTAAACCAGTTATCTGTATCTGTTAAGGCTCATTGACATTTTAAAATAAAATATGTAATTTAGTTTACTTAAAAATTTGTAATTGGTTTTTATTACATATTTGATTTAAATATTGAAACCTCGTCGACCGAGGCTGCCGACCGCAGACGGGCTTTGATACGCTGGTACTCTGTGATTTAATAACAGCGCGACAGCGTATGTAAACATTTAAAATTTTTCAGTGTTGTCTTTAATATAAACCACTTTTTTTATAAATTTTATATACACTATAATATTTATTATTAAGGATAAGTTGAAGCCAGTATCAAACGCAGTGAATTGGTGACTTGGGATATTCATAAAAGTTGTGAGATTCTCTTCGACTTGTAAAGCAAGAGGGCAAATATAAACTATATAAGATTGTTTGTAAAATAGCTAAATCTAATTATTATTATTATTCTTGGGACATACAGAAATCTTCAAATAGCAAAAAAGCAATATGGAAAGCGATTAATGCTAAGCTGGCTTAATCTAATATGTATAGTGACGAGATGACGCCTCGTACAGATGAAAGTGTGGCCGCTTCACACAGGGAAGCGGCGAGCGAGTGCGATAGGTTGTTGCCAATATTCAAGATACATAGAGAAAATACTGAAAATCTTAGAGTAAACTTAGTAAAAGTTTTGGTTCAGTCATTACACTAGCACCACATTTAGTCACAACTTCCATTGTTCGTTTGGGCCAGGGCCGTTTCCCGATACAATAACGCAAAGTGAAGTATTTCCCCTCTTTATTTCAGGCAGTAATAAAGCCTATACTAACTACAGAGCTATATCAGTTCTTCCTGCTCTTGGCATTTTTTTAAGAAATTTATATGTAACCAATTACTGCTATATTGTAATTTTCATGACCTGAAAATATGAAATCATGAGAAAACAATATTTTTTCTTGTAATATGTATATGTGTTTGTAAATTTAAATTATACTAATATATATTACCTTTGCTCAATTCGGCTTTTGTTAATATTGAAAGTTAGTATTGAAATGTAACTATCCGGTGCGCGCGGCGCTCCCGCCCCGCGCACGTTACTCACCAGTCACATTGGGGGATCACTCGGACGTTGCGAGCCACAGATACGGTTTCCATTGGATTTATACTATAATTTCATCTCTACTAATACATGTTTACTTATTTAAATAAATGAATTCTCCTCTTTCAACATTTAACACTAAAAGAACTGGACAACGATATGTAAAATTATTGGACAGCAGGTGGAGCTTTGACGTACACTTTTACCGTTTCGTCTCCTGGAGTCATAAGGTAACGAGGGAGTTTCATAGACTGCTCTCAAATTACAGAAAACTGAAGGAAGAAGTTACCAGCTCGTACGCAGGTGTCCTGGGATCTGCCGCTCTCTATAGCTCTAATTTTTTATCATAAAATATCATAGTTTTACTGGACGTTACAAAGTGTCGTCAATAAACATAATATCACCCTGGTAATCCCCGAAGAGGTAGCCAGAGGAATGTAGAACGCTCGCACGTTGCGCCAGTTGCGTGGACGCGGCACTATGGGACAGAGTGGCGTTCAATACACAGACATGCGGAGTAGCGCGCGAGCCGAGTGCCGGGCGGCGGCGGCGGCGCGCCACTCATCGGGCCGCCGCCGAGTTCTATCTTGTCTGTGGTCGCAGGTGACAACTCATGAATGTTATATTTAATCATCCCCATCGCCGTCAACCCTTTACGTCTCCCCTTTTGACCACCGGCCCAGTCCGCCGCACTGTCTATGTGTTTGCCTTCGCCGTCACAACCACTGACGTTTAATCTCGAAATAGACCCACCACAGAGCGCGCCTGTTTTCATCCGCAAAGAGGTGCGCTTCGGGTGGAACTCAGGCGCAATACTAAGCCGCTAGGATATGTCTGATGTTAATTGGCAATACAATTAACAACAACAATACGTGTAGATACAAGAAAAATATAAAAGTGATAATAAAATGTATCATTAAATTTTTATTCGACCGATGTCGACTCTCCTACCGTTCCAATCTTGGAACACGGGTTTCCTCTCAGAATGGGAAGGATGAGGCTATAGTCTGCAACGCTGGCTAAGTGCGGATTGGCAGACTTCTAACTAACTGCTAACTCTAAGATGTAATGGTTTCCTCACGATGTTTTCCTTCACCGTTATAGCAAATTATGTTTAAACTTAAAACGTACATTTTTAAGAGGTACACGTCTGGGTTTTGAACACGGTCTACCGGAATGACAGGTCGAATTTCAAACCACTAGGCTATCACTGCTTAAATTAAATTTTTATTACCAGAAAATAACTATGATACAACGTAAATGACAAAAATACCTTTCCTGTAGATAACGATCAGTCGCCGTAAAAGGTATCAAAATGTTCCAGCATATAATGTGTTAAGAATCCATTGCGTTACAATGCCGGTTTAATACACATAAGATGTGGTAAAGGGTCTACAGGCATTTACTTAATGGCCATGTCAAGTGTTATCCAACATAGGAGTCCTCCTAATGATTGAGGCTATTTACAAACATGAGCTTCGCAAAACTGTCGCCGGGAGTATCACGTTCGACCTCAATAATCATTATCGTTATTATTAATGATTATTATGAGAGTCCGTCTGTTGCTATCAATGGCGCAGTAGTAGCGACAGTTGGACCTTTCCAAATTAGCTACAGAGCCGTTGTACTATGATCACCGCCAGTCGGCCATAACACGCAAGTTAAAGGGTGCGTTACTGATGGACACCACGGCAGCGGCGCGCTCCACTGCGGCACTGCGCGGCGCCCGACGACGAGGCCGCCGGCCGCCTCGGGCCGTACGTGCGGCATCTTACTTCACATCTCGCTTCCTGTCTCACTTCACTTAACACTAGACTAACTCATTACATTGCATATTCATGTCATCAGGTGTTATTCTTTGAGATTATTTATGAAAAAAATGAAGGTTTTGTGAAAAAAAATTGCTTTCGTTTTATCCTAAATACGTGTACCTATATTATAAATACCTCAAGCTATATACATTAGTATATTATGAACAGATGGCAGTGTAAGAACATCTAATTGCGTATTAGTAATTCCGTTCAATATAATAATTACAATAGCTTTTAGTTAACCGAATTAAAGTGATTAAAACCAATGACTAAACATTTTAAATATGAAAAATGAAAAAAATAACATTAAGTGTATCAGCAAACAGTTATATGACTATATAACGGTTATATGAGTATAACATCTTTTAACAAATTATCTGCAGACAAAGGCTTTCCCTAATTATTTACATTCGAGTCTGTCCTTTTTTGCAGGTCCACAGTGGACCGGCTACTTTTTGTTGTCGTCTTCTCATCTCTTTGTTTACCTCCGCTTCTCTTACCATATCGTAGATACTATTATCCTACTCATGTAGACCATTTAACATTTTTCTGCCTTCTCGTGTGTACTATTCAACGCCCTTTTAATTATTTCTAACATTTGAGTGTATCTTACCTTTTGTTATAGTTTTCATATCTTTTAATTTCAGTCTATGTATTTCTTTTTTTAATACCAATTGTATGTTCCCTTATTCAATTCTATCTAACTTTTATTTTGTTCACTACTTGATGTTTCAATGCTCATGGACGCCATCCGTTTAATTATCATGGAAGAATAAACACATTTACCTAATGTCTTGCATTTACTGTCACAGGCATGGTCCTTTAATAGCCTCTTCATTTATTTGCAACAACTGAGAGACTGAATTTATTTTTAAGTGTTAGTGCTTTTTCTCTATTTTTTATATATGCAATCTTCTGTGAATATATATATTGTCCTAAACAGATGTACATAAGCATGGCGATACAACATATTCAATTTGTTCGCTGCTTACCGTTACAGCCGCTTTGCGTACAATCAATAATTGAAGTTTACTGAAAGGGCGGCATTTCATCTCCACCTTACTGATGTAACATTAATTCAGAAGTTTTTGGATAGTCTCTGAATAGAATCAGGTAGTCTGCAAAGCGCGCACAATTAAAGTGTTCTGCATTTATGTTCAGTTCAAATCCACGAGTAGGATTACGCTCGCGCAGACTTCTTGTAATAGGAAATTGATCCTGGGAAGATGTCACCTTTACTTGCGCTACACGCGTTGCGTATAAGTTTTTAACATTCTTATTAAAAAGTTCTCAAATAAAAAATATAGGCTTACATTAAAAAGCAACACTAGTCCAATTTATAATAAACCACATTTACGTTACAATATATTCAGTTTGGTAAAGTTACGATAAAATAAAGTTCTAAGATAGACGTAAAACATTCTCTAAACATACCCATTGTAAAATCAAAGCGAGCCGTAAAGCGGTATACCTCGCACGTTAATTGTATAAATCCCTGAACACAGAATAGCCATTATGGTCCGACTTCAAACTGAATAATTCGCTCGGCCCGTTCAGACACACTAATGAACCTTAATTGACAATTGCAGAGCATTTCGGAATGTATCTATTTGATATTGCATCATGAGTTACCGACTTCATTTGACTTTTAATAACTTCTGTATCAAAGAAAGAAATATCGATGATTATTTAACCACATAAAATTTTATTATTTAGACTTTATAGTAATGGTTCGAAGTCTGGATATGTGCCCGATGCATGGCAATAGTCTCACCACCTATTCCACAGTGGGACGTAAACGTGACTGGTGAATCGTGAGAATGTTCTGCATTCCTTTGCCTACCTCTTCGGGGATTACGTGATACGTTTGTTTTAATTCAAAGTTGTTTTTATTTTACCACTGCAAAATGAAGAAAATATGTAATGAAAGATACAACACAGATCCGCGCCGCATAACACTTGTAATTAAACGCTGGTCTCCTGCACTGGTATCCTCGTTTGAAAACTTTAAGATAAGCAACTATGCCGCAATAATAAGAAAAGTTATTTTAGTTCTTCAAATATTTTATTCAGTCACTGAAATTATTCAGATTCATAAAGTAACTTTGTAATATTATATTTTAATTAATGTAAAATTAACTGTAAGTCTCATTCCATGTATAATTTTTAGTATTTTTTTCAGTATTTATTTTTAATTCAAGAAAGACCTATTCTCTGTAGGGATATTTAAACTTAAAACGAACATTTTGTAAAGATTTGTAATCGTCACTAAAAATTGAGCCGGCTTGACTCAAGTTTGTGAAATTTAAAATCGGACATCAGTTGCGTTCTTAATATGGCTTTGGGACGATGTTCCGTTCTCCTTCTCAACTGGGGGCCCTTCTACGCGCACCTAAAGATAATGGTCCACTGAACGTGGACTGTGCCCGCAGCCCCGAAACCGATCCTCCGTACTGCAGGGCGGTTGATGCTATAGAGTACGTTAGTACACAGTCAGCGCCGTATGTGCCCACGCTAACGAACTCTGTTGTGCAAGGGCGTCCTTCGAAGAGAACCGACGAGATACGAAGACTGCCGACGATGGCCCTCCACCTCAATATGCCAGGCGCGCTGATCGGGCTGCGGTGAGCATTCTCCGACGCGGCCTTGCTGTAATCCGTGGGAGCTCATGAGGAAGGATCTTGCATGGATCCGAAACTAGTCGGAACACCCTGAAAAACAAACTTAAGTTAACCCGCCTTAATGGTTAGTCTTGTGTAACACTCACAAAACAATTAACAGTAAAATAGCTCTTATCGTAGTCGGTGTTTTATTCAGCTTGTTTTATGATATTTGTATAACACATCAAGGTTTCAGTTGAACCCCAGATGTCAAGTAATTTGTGAGGCTTCACGAGTGATTTATATTTATATATTTTTGTTATTGATTTTGAGCGGTTTCAAGTTACTTAAATATCCTTACAGTACTGTCAGCACTAGTTTCTAGCTGTCTCTTTCGAAATTGTTCTTACATTTCTCATAATTTTTGAGGACTGAAATGTTCATATATAGTTTTACATTCCGTACACAAGCACACGTATCGATTGAAAACATAAATTGTATCTATTAATACATATTTGTATCGCATTATGAACAGGTCTCGCATCGCTGCCGTCCCGTGACCGTTGTATACAAGTTCAGTATTGCGGAACAGAACATTACAATAACGAGGTTCATTATGTCTGTTCTGTTGGCTGGGCGACAATGTTTTATTCAAGAAATTCATAGCAAGCAAGGTTCGTTTATAATATGCAAGCTCGTTAGCTGAATTAGGCGAGCAGATAAATTATCTACGTAATTTGGGAGACATCTACGTGATTTTCTCAAAGCAGCTTACCGTGCACATTTCTTCGGAACAGAGCAAGATTGCAAATTGAGAAAATTTTTAGTTTACGTAAAGGTAGTCGGCTTAGAAAAGGAGCAAGAAAAGGGATGGAGCGTGGCTCTCCTTGGAGAACCATTTTTCAAACTGCCCTGGTGTCTAAGTTTACATCAGTGATTTACTCGAAGGCAAGAAACTGACAAGACGACTACAAAGATAGAGAAGATAAATAAGGGTTAATTTATTACTCTGGACTTTGTCGGTTCAATAAGTTAACATAGGAAACACAAAGTTACTTTCGTTGAAATGCTTTGTAAAAATATAGTTTTTATGATATACAGAATAAAGGTTTCTTTTGAAGAAGCCTGGTTCAAGAGTTACAGATTGTCGGCGATCGTCTGCGACGTGGAGCGAATGAAGACGCGGGCCGATGATTAGTTCCCGCCGGTGCCGCCGCCGAGCCGATCCGGTGCGAGATCAGCGCCGCCCATAAAAGTAAATTGAATTGTACTCCGGACCGCTGCGCCGCGCGGCGCGGCGCGGCCCGGCTGCTCGATTTAATGCTACGTGCGTTTTTAAACTTTATGCCTTTGCACTTGTTACGGCTTTTTCAGTATAAAATAGTTGCCGTTAACAACAAAATATGTTCCAGAATGTTTCAGTAGTAACGGTTTAATACGTATTATCTGCTTAAAGAGTGACAACATGTGCCAATCGTCTGTTTTTATTAATTAACTTGATGCAATAATGAATGCATCAAGCGCGCTCTACTCTATGTTGAGAGGACGAGAACCATTTCCTGTTATTTATGTTCATATAGATACTATAAAAACCATTGTTTTTTTATAGTATCTATATGAATACAAATAATCATTGCTATAAAGATGTGCTTAAGTTTTTTTAATTTTTACAGTACCTACCAAGAATATTATGTCATAAAAATAAAACCAGAAAATGTGACGCAACACAAAGGGACTTATCTGATCGTCGCTTCAATATCGTAATTAGGACGCCTACAATAAAACTTCGACAATTAAATGGAAAGCCAACGCCGTCGGAAGAGGCAAGATAAGACCTAGCGGCACCCCTTAGTGGGGCACTTTCGCTATTAACAGGGTGCCCGCACGGCCGCGCTCTCTCCAACTGTCTCGGAACCTTGATTAGAAATACACTCGGCGCGCCCGATGTCACAGCGGCTTCGGAACAGACATCCCGCTCCTCGTCACTTGCGTACCTTAAGCCGATTGTACACATTCCACAAAACTTTGCTTAGAGTAGACGCGGTATAACGTTCGAATTAAAGGCGGTCGTCTTTGTTCTCGTTTGTGTATGTAATAACAATTTCATAAACGATGCCAAAAATAACTACTCGTTTGTTTTAAATGTTTCATAAAGTGTGTACAAACGTCAAAGGTTGAAACATGATTCGCCGCCGCAGTAATATCCCCGGCATATCAAATCTATTTCTAGCGGTGAAATAATTATTATTAATATAATTTGTAACTGATAATACTGATTAAAACAGATCACACTGATAACAATTACACTACCTATATTTAGATGATTCTCATTTGATTCTATTTGTTCTAGACTGCCTCAATGGTCGTGTTGAGTGCAAGCGTCTCTGTTTATTAGGATGTGTTGGGTTCAAATCCCCGTTCGGACTTTATTGGATTTTCCTAATTTAGGTTTTCTAGCAGTAACTTGGTCTCGATTCTTTCCGGTGTATGGTAATAGGCTCACCACTTATTGCATAATTGGACGTAAACGTCACTGCTGAGACGCGGGAGTGTCGTACCTTCGTCGCTACTTCTCTTGAGTACTAATAATTAGTAACGATATTTCTAAAGTTCTGTTCTATTCTGTTCTGTGTATCTACATATGTCACCGACGGCACTGCAGGCTTGCAATTGTAGCCCGGCCGTTTACTTGCTTCACATGCTAATTATATCTCATAATATAATTACTGGACGTAACGAAACATGGATCCGACGAACAGCTGCGCAAAGCAAATGTAAAGGTGCATTAAGTCGTGTTAATTGACATTCCGAGCTCGCACCATAGTATTTTTGCCAGCGACTGTGCAAGCGTAGACACTCTAGTTATAATTGACAAACTTGCGCGCTGCGGCGACGACTGGCTGCCGGCGGCCAAGTTCTACTTATGCCCAGTAACTTTTATTACTTCTACTGCCAATATTATTATACTACCGTGGCTTGAGATACTATTTAAATCCTTATAAAATTATTTTATATCCTAACCCTAATATTGGTTACAAACGGTTCTTGAAGATATATAGATTTGCATAAGTTTGGTGGAACGTTACGCTTAATATTACTTACTCTAAAATATTGAAGTACTTGAAGTGTTTTACAACGTTTTCAATGGAAAATGGACCTTCATCATGTAACAATAATTTGCAACCCAAGCAATTTAAATATCACAACATGTGTCTCTTTTTTCACAATGAGCTGTCATTAATAGATAATATAATTTAGCATTCAAAATTATAATTTATATATTTACTGGATAACAAGTAAATTGGAATACCCATAATTAACGCATTGCCACTTCGTACTCATGCGGATTTACGTTTTCTGCAATGGTTTAAATAAGAAGCAAATAAGAAACTCGTCTACATTTAAAGAACGACCTGATGGTAACCATAGCAAAAACAGTACCGCCATGGGACAAATAGGCGAAGGAAAAACAGACTCACTCTTCACACTAATGATTCATATTTCCTTTAAATTTTTTTTTTTTACATTTATATCGTTTTTTGCGAAGTTAACTTATAATGATTGGATTGACTAAATTAGAAAAACTGAATAATTAACTGTTACATACTAATAGATTATAATCTATAAAACTGAAGACTTGATGTTGCATCTGTGGACATGCACCAATAAACTAGCAATATTAAATAATTAACGGATTCAGTCACCAACAGAAATGAGGTAAATTAAAGAAAACAGCAAAATTTTTATTGTGATTTGTATACATTTGATTCACTGACAAGGATAGGAAAAATGTCATAAAACAAAAATTAGTTCCGGAAGACATGTCACAAAATGGAATATAAATGACAACGAAAGCTATAAGTGCCCACTAGCACATTAATCGACAGGGTTTTTCCGATAATATGAATAAAATACTATTTTTATCAGTTTCGTTTAAAGACGGCCTGAGCAAAGATTGATGATGCTCGTGTCTCTATTTTATTTCCCCGCGGATAATCTCGTTGTCTCCAGCTTAAGGACATGTGAGCCGGAAATACGACAGCAATTTTCCTCCAACAATAGAAAAATGAGCAGCGTTTAAGAACGCGCGGGGCCGCCCGCCCGGACCTGCGGAGGCGCGTCGTCAGCGAGTACCGTCGCGAGCCGTGTTAGCACAACATTTTGGAAATTCAACCATTCAAGCGGAAGTTAATTTACACATAATTATTATTAAAGTTTTATATCTACGTAAAATGTACGGAACTACAAGTGTTTGTGTTCCGTACTAAGTGTTAGGAGGTGTTCCTCGTCTATTTAACACTCGTACGTCCCGCGATGGAGTGTGATATGTATGTATGTATATACAATAAGTTCTGTTATATTTGGATAAGTTATCAAATAAAACTGTGCTTATATCGTCTCGTACTCAAAGTATTGCTATGATTCAGCTAATAGATTACAGTTTCATAAATCAAACGCACGTAACGCTATGAAAATATTAAGGAAAATGGTATTATACTAGCGAGAAGTCACTCTGTTAATGTACTTTTCTGACTTGGCTTTTGACACGACATCGATAGGGACTAGAATGTAATAAGAAATATATTATTAATGTGATAATGCAACACGCCGTAAACGATGGGTTGTATTGTATGAAGAGCACGTGAGGATAATATGCGAAACATACAATAAACGTTGTACGACACACGACCGTCCAGGAGGCCGCGGCGCCGTCGCCGACGGCTGCGTCGCTCGCGAGCACGCCACACGTCCACGCCACATTGCTGCGGCTCGGGCGCGGGCACAGCGCGCCGGGGTGACTGGTGGAGCCACGGAGCTCCAGTGGATAGTAGTCAGAACAGTTGTGAATACTTTGATTCTGCTTGCTTTTTGCGGGTCCAGTTTAGGAATTGATTGAAAGTTTATCACTTTCCCGTTCATCGACTGAACTAAAATTTAATTATTATAATACAATTTCGTATACTCAGTACTTACTACGGTAAGTTCAAAGTGACCACCGCCACCAATTGGCGTATCACTTATTTTTTATGGATCATTAATTTTGGACATTAAATTTATTAAACTGAAATTGAGGTATCTTATTTTAAATAGTTTAATAGTTTAAAACACCTGTCCAAGAAAATTCTATTTTGTTCAGTTAAACAGTTTCATTATAAAAAAAGACAAATGAATCGTGAGAATGTTCTGCATTCCTTTGCCTACCCCTTCAGGAATTACAGGCGTGAAGTTACGTTAATATTTTTATGTACATATATACGTGAAATATTTAAGGTATTAATTTATTCTTCACACAATGCCGCTTATTAAGCATCTCGTGTTAATAGACGATTGCACCATGATATTATGTCGGTAGCTAGTGCACTGTTAGCATGTCCCCGCGGTACGGCGGCGCACCGCTCGACACATGTGACACGCTACAGACATTGTGACTATGAATGAAGTATAAATAACTTTCCCAACTTCATATTGATTTCCTCGAAGCGAAGAGAATAATGCTATACGAAACAGGCAACAATACATGTTACATTCTAATTTGTATTCTTGCAACAATATTGATGGCAGAACGTATCAAACGAATTTAATGGAAATTTCCCGCCGCGAGTTCGACTCTCATCAAGTAACGCGTACTGGGCGCGCGGTCCCCGCGGAGCGCGGCGTCTCCGCGTTCCTCGACGGTAGACGGCAGGAAAACCCTTTTTATTCCTCTAAAAGGTTGCACGATTGCGAGAAAGTACGATAATATGAAAGAAAAATGTTGAGCAAATGGATTTCCTTTTCGTCAAATTGCCGTCGCAGTCTCCTGCGATTATGTTATCCTCGCATGCTTGTACTAGTGACGAGCCCGGTGACCGACCGTTATCCAAGTACGTGACACATGTATATGCAATGTAAGTAAACAACATTTTATTTGTTATTATATAAAAAAAAATATTATTATGGTGTTTTTCGATTTCTTTTATAATTTTGTAACATTAAAATTTTAAAATTGGTATAATAGTAACTGTAACTAACTAAAAGCAATTTCATATCAGGAAATGACACTACCTTGTCTACTCCGTTGACCGTATGTGTGGCAGGTCTCAGCGCGTTGCACGCACATATATACACATGCCTTAGACGGATATGCTTTAGGCCCCAAGGATAGCGATGCTGCTATAGGGCATGGCCAGCAGAACTTAACCTTACGTGTGATCGAATACTCAATTACGTATTCAGATCTCCAAGCTCGATATCTTAGCTTCTACATGTCAACATGTCACCATTAGCCTGTTGCAATCCAATGCTGGATGTATCCCTCTCCTGGAGGATTATGCCAATAGTCCTGATCGTGGGCATGGGCAAGGGATAGGAGTGGCTAGGGCAGTTAGCTGTGTCGAGGCAGACTGTGCGAGCGCCGGGTATGGTCGCATCTTACACCTTGTATACGTATCCTAGCGCGGAGTTGGGAATTGTAGTCTTACTGCGCTTCGACAAGAGTTAATGTAATCGGGCCTTATTGAGTTAAAAAGAAGCTAGTCATTCTTAAACTGATAATATTTCAAAATTGATTTATCCCTTATCAATAAAGTGGACGTAAACATGACATTTCCTTTATTTTTTCATTTGCAAAACGCTGAAAATCCTTTTTATCATAATTTTTTCCTTGACAATCCTGTTTTCCTACGCACCGGACACACGGCCGCGGTAAGCCCGGTTCCCGCCAGCGCGCGCCATGTCCGGACAAAAAAACTGTTAAAACTTCTTATCATATTCTATCTTATTCTTGATATTTGGAGGTCTAATATTTATGGTCATTTGACAATAGTTTTAAGTGACAGTTGTTTTGCAACAAGCCATGAATACGACGTTTGTTAGCTTGGATAGTGTATATCTTAATATCTGTAATTCCTGTCCGTAGGTATGAAGGGACGAAGAATTTTAGAACAGACATACTTTAATCATTGTGATGGAATTGTAAATCTGACGAAGGTCTTCTTACCTCGCGACCCATCTCATCCCCTCTTCACTTGATCGAAATTGTACACATTTACTTAATGCTTTTATAATATATGTACATTATAAGTTTCATAAATTACATAATATTTTCATTAATAAAAATTTCAAGGCTTCATTTATAAATATGTTTGCTATAATTAAGTATCAAGCCGGCTATACTAACGTATGTATTTTCGGGATTGCCCGACTAGTTTCGGACCTATACGAGTTCCTTCCTCATGAGCTTCCTTATATATACGCTATGTTGGTATTTTATTAGGTACTTATACGAAAAAGTCAACGTAATCATAATTTTTTAGGAAAAAATGTCAACTTATCGTCAACGTAAATTATTTTACAAAAGGCTTATTTTTGCTAGAAAAAATTAAACTACGAATATACGTTTAGACTCACCTGCTACGGACTCCTGCGCTATAACATTTACGGGCATAAGTAATGGTTTTATGAAACAAAAACCCGTATGCCGCATTTTAATAAATATGAATTAAGGAGAGGTGCCCGTGTCTACTGAGCAGATATTCGCTGGAACTAAAGCGAACACGCCAAGGAGCAAAAAGCTTAATGCAGGAAATAAAAGCTTAATGCTTAACAGGATCACTGAATTATTTTTTTTATTAATGAGTTGAAAAGCTATCGAAAAGCATATTTATGACAGCAACTAGGTCATATAGGCAGTTCATACAATGATTTGCGCCCGAGAGATTCGACAGTTACTTACAATATTTATCAAAATAATGGCACTAATCCCAAAATTCTGAATATTATTGTTTACATAATTTACGTATGAAGGTGCATTTGGCTGTGCAGAGGTAACTGCATAGCAAAATACTCCTACAAACCTACAGTACTAGACACGAGCTTCGAAAGGATTCTATAAATACCCATTTTCAAGGTCCCTTTTGGTTACGAAGCAGATAATATTGAGAATGAGCATCCTTCAAGCTTGACTGAAGTGTAACAAAATAACTTTCAGCAGATTCCAATAGCCGTAAATAGCCTCAACATACTTCGAGTCGGTCTGTACCTAAACGTGACCAGAATCTCAACAGAGATCATACTAACGGAACACACAGATGTAAGGGCGCAGAATTATTTTAGGTTCGCGATTGTAAGTTGTACCCGATCTTTCATGTTACTTAATACTGAAATATTCTGTCTCAATACAAAGAAAATGCTGTGTTCAAAATACATTTCATTTGAAAAAGAGTACAGTTACCGAGAGCGAGATCGACGCTATTACAAAGATAGAATAGCGATTGTGCTTATTTTCGTTGGCCAGCAGCCAGTCGCGCTCCGCGGCGCGCTCGGGCACGACATCGACGGCCAGCCAGGATTACGTTACCTAAATACCAACGTCGGTACATCGTTGTTTGTAGCAATCCCGAAATACATTTATACAATAACTCCATTACTTAGAGTTAAACTTTCAGATTTATTTAACAAGTTATATTAAAATTCAGACAAAAACCTAATTGACAGCCCTAGTGCCCGTTATCTACGGTTTTCCTAAAGATAACAGTTTGAAATTTCGTCAAAACGAAGCTTAATTTTCATAACTAAAATGGGTACTCTATTGTAATTTGTTTTCGGTGACTAATAAAACTAGTTCTATTAAATTAGATCCGAACGGTTTCTCTAAGTCTAAGGTAGTCGACAGGGGTCATCCCCTGTCGACTACCTTATTATATTAAATTTGAATGAGGATTTATAATAAGATTTGCCACAGGAATTTGAACATGAAGAGAGTAGAGAATATCCAGAACGCACCTTTCGCAGACGGAGGTGCAGAAATATGTGTCAGCCTGGCTGCCACGCTGACGGCGTGACGAGTAGGGGAACACGTTGACGTTTTGTTCACAGCGACGTCACTTGGCGCTCTCTGTGACAGCGCGCGTCACTTGTACTTACTCGCGACAAGAGTATGTACAACGAGGACAGCCTACGAGAAAATATAACAATAATACCTTAACAATACATTGAGACACCTCCACACACGGCCACCTGTAGCCAAAGTAAACGTCAAGAGAGCTTGTGGGATGGTAACCAGATGGCTCATAAACTACATATGTATAACATACAAATACATAATTAAATGCATATTGTCTTTTACACCCAGACACTGAACAAATACTCATCACACAAATATTTATTCCCGGTGGGAATCGAACCCACGATCCCCGGCGCAACGTTAGGTTCACTAACCTCTGCACCAACGGGCCAGTCAAAGATAGGATCATAAGTACAACGAAACGAAATATGAAACGAAATTGAAAATCCATGCAATTAAAGCCGGAATGCGTGAGGACCATCTTCATCAAGGATTGATTTAGTTTTGCACAGTATCTTTCATATAAAATTTCTGTTGTTCACCTGTACTGAAGTATTTTATTTCCGAAGCTGGACGAAATGATATATGTATAAAGTACACAGAATAATAGTTGCAAGCATGACTGCTGATCGAGACGTCCCCAGTTTTATTAGCGGGTCGGCTAGTATTAAGTTTTAATACCCCCTACTATATTCCTGTTCCATAGTGGGACATAAGCGTAAGGGGTGAAACGTGGGTGTACTTGTTACACTCCTCTAACTGTTTTTTCGGGAATTAAAGGTGTAATGGTTTTCATTATATTAAAAAATTAAATTGGGTTGAGATTGAAAAAAAAATTGTATAAATCCGAAGTCATCATCACCAAACTTATAACAAAAAACTATCATTATCATGTCACAAAATGGCGCTCTTAGGTCTCCGGAGGAGGAGGCAGAGAAGTGTATTTAGTACTCAAACGTATCATCAGTATGTTATAATAACATCTCATGTAACATGTTTTGTTATATATCGGATTTAAATGAATTATTTCGAGTAAAAGTACTTATGGCAAGGGTTGCAGTTAAATCAATATTGTGAGAAGAAACAAGACGAGAATGAATTCAGTCTAGGCAGCACATTATTAACTACATAGTACGCACATCATCCATATGATAATTTAAAAAATAGAAGTGTTTAATTAGAGCGTCGTACCCGCTCTGACATGTAGAGCTGGAACATGAACATTCACACACGGATAATCCGTCAAATCAAAATCACTCTGCGGACTGTGGAAGCATTAAGCTTTGTGTTTCTCTAAGGGATAGGATATGGGACGAAGCTACTGCATATAGGATGTAAAGGATAGAAAGCTAAAGCTGCGATGAGTTGGTGGCATCCGTCGAACAAAGAACAACCGTTCGAGTGAACAATTTCTGGAATGGAAACAACAACCCGGCAAACACATTGTAGTTGTATGTACAATAACGATAGTAGAATATACTAAGATTGACTCGAAGAATATGTTGAAAAACATAAAATAAAAATATTATACACCACTATATTTTTATTTAAAATTCCATATTTTTATGTTATGGAAAAACGAAATATATGGAAAACTAGTTATAAAACAATAAAATGTAGACTTTGTTATTTTCATTGAAGAAATTTATTAACATAAAATAGAAGTCCTTTAAATTGTATGTAATAAATTTAAAACAATCTGAGAAAATCAATACAGTAAATGTTATTCCAAATGACACCTAGTTTTTATATAAATGTATATTTATCAGGCATGTGAAATGCACTTATGATTTTGAAAGTGACTACTCAAAATCTCTGGTTCCAACACGTAAAAAACGAAACGTCAAAATATTCGCGGTTCCCGCGCTTTTAAACGTCAATCTCTAGTATTACATTGACAAATAAAACTTTTCAATTGAACTTTTGAAGTCTACTATAAAGTGATAAACAAACTTATTTTGAATAAATAATGTGGTGATAGACACGAAATGTGTTAAATTAGGAGTAGGAAAAGTATTAATAGTAACGAAAATGACTTCGCTATTATCCGCTGAACTTTCTGCTACTTGCAATGCACTAGGAACGTTAAACAAAAAGACCGGAAAATATATGATTGACGAATTCACACTGAATACTGTCAAAGATTTAATTCGATACTTACGACGTGATGGAGAAGACCATGAAATCCGAAGACACTTTGGTCAAACTAAAGTATTACAAACAGATCTATTACCTATGTTGGTTGATCATTGGGAAAATCCAGAATTGTTTGATGTAACACTCCGGTAAGTAAAACGCCTATTTAAAGTTATATAATCGAATTATGTCCAACTTTCGAAAATACTAGATACAGAATTTATTTTCAGGCTTGTCGTGAACTTAACGAACCCAGCTTTACTACTGTACAGAGAAGAAGTACCAACAGAACGGACAGCTAGACACAATTATATGCAAATATTGTCACATTTGCAGTTTTATAAGGAAGAGGCATTTACTAAACTTGAAATATGGCAGGTTTTTTCTAAAAAACTTGCAAAGATACTTGAAATTGTAAGATATTACATGATGTATAAGCTTTTTACTTGTAGAGGTTTTTTGTAATAATAGAAGAAACTTCTGTATTTGTAGGATTCGTCAGAAAGAGATGAAGATACTGGGCTAATTATAGAAAGAATCTTAATACTTATAAGGAATGTCTTGCATGTTCCTGCTGATCTAGATAGAGAACGGAGACCGGAAAATGATGCAAGTGTGCATGACCAGGTGAACAACAACAGCTTTCACACTTAATCATATTAATACATCTATAGTTTGGGTTATACTGCCGAGTCATAATTATCTTAACAATTTTTTTAACAAAATGTAATTATTTTAGGTACTCTGGGCACTCAATCAGTCAGGTTTATTAGACATAATACTATACATGTCATCTGAAAATGAGAAGCAATATTTCATGCATATCCTGGAAATAATATCACATTTGTTGAGAGAACAGAATCCCACTAGCTTAGCCAATGCAGCTTTGCAAAGGAGTGTTGAGGAAAAACTGAGAGACGACCAAGAGTTACTTTCTTTAAGGATATCAGAAACTAAACAGAGAATAAATAAGGTCAAGCAATACTCTGCCACAAGGTAAAGCAAATGTTTTTGAATCCATGTGTATGTTTCTGTAGCTTATGAAATTGCTGCTTTAAACTTGTGCCAATGCTGAACTGTATTGTACTTTCTTTCTTTACTAAATATTATTTGTTGTATCCTGCTAACCTAACATAACTTCACACCTCTAATTGCAGAAGAGGTAGGCAGAGGAATGTAAAACACTCCCATGTTTCACTGGTTATGTTTACATCCCACTATGTAATAAGTGGTGAGCACCCACTATGTAACATATCCAGACTCTGAACCACTACCAGAATTCTAATTAGATGTTCTAATTAGAAAATTTTGTACTCTTCGGCCCGAGAATTGAACCTGGGACCTCCCGATCGGCAGTCACACTTGCAACCAACACTACCAACGAGGCAGTCACTGCTAACTTCAGTTTACCCTATCCATGAGTGTGGTTATATACAGCGAACAGGGTAGCAGATATGGTGTAACTGTTTGTAGATATTTTTTATTATAACATTATTGAACCCATAATCACACAATAGGCAGTCATATTTGTATCCAATATGACTAACAGCATCTGGGTACAAATAATCTTGTAAATGAATCTATTGACTGCCTCGTTGGTTGTGTTGGTTGCAAGTGTGACTGTCAATTGGGAGGTCCTGGCTTCCATTCCTGCATAGAGCACTAGTAAATTTATCGAATTCAGATTTTATGGTAGTGGTTTGGAGTCTGTAAATGTACCCAGTATATGGCAATAGGCTCACCACCTATTCCATGGAGGAGCATAACAGTAACTAGTGAAACTTTAGTGTTCTGCGTTCCTCTGACTACCTCTCTGAAGAGTACAGGTGTGAAGTTAAGTTTACATCAATAGGGGATAGTGAATAGTGCACATGTTTTTGATTGTAAAAGTGTAGTGTGGTGCTGTAATCTGTGACCTATTGTTGCCACCCCTGTGCGATAAGCCCTTCGGGGGAGGTCTATGGTCTCGGATGATGACAGTGATGTGTCTTTGCTTCCAACCTTATTCTTAACATTATGTCTAGCTTGACCCTACTAAAAATTTAAATTGGCAAATGTTTTAAAAATTGCAAGCACTATGACTGAGAAAGATATTTTTAGTGTGATCTCCAGTTGGGCACATTTCAGTTATTCTCAATTAAAATTACTTTTAATACTGCAGGCTCTGGATTTGTGATATTTGTGTAACAGCATACAAAGGAACACATTGTGACGAAAAAATAGTGATATTGTTTCCCCTTTCATTTGTCAAGGCATTCGCGATTTGGCGGCACGTATGTCGTACAAAACATGAAGTCTATATCGGACAACGAGCTCATCAGTTTGAAACCTCTGAACAAAATTTCCAATCTCAACTTCAATGGCAGTAAGAAAACGAAACTAGTGAAGCCTAAGAACAGGAGGCCAGTGGAAAGTGGAATATTGGAGAGAAGATCAGCTTTTGCTATCAGGTTTGTAGATGGGCCGGAAGCATCCTACTAATTAAAACAGTATTTTTGTTAATAAGATATATGTAATTATTAAGTTCATTTACATTCCTCCTGTATTTTAAATTATTTTTGAAAGCGCTACACGTGAAAACTACTAAAATAATCGGCATGAGACTATTTAATGCGAAATTAGTAAAATAATAGGAAAGAAACGGATACCCGGCCGGATATCGGATAGTAGAAAAGTAGCCGGCCGGAAACAAAAAAAATTGCAGAAAAAAAACCATTTTTTTTTTAATTCAAAAAAATATTTTTAATACTTAAAATTAACAAGTGACCAATTGTGGTGAACGAATACGAAATTTTCGGCATTAGTTGGTAAGAAGCGGCGACTCCGCTTGGCTTCCTGGCTTAGGCCAACTTCTGAAAGTCTTTAGCTGTAAACGCTACTGCCAGCTGCTGAAAGATCATTTCTGATAAACTTTGGCAACTGCGGCTACTGATTCGAATCCTGTTAAACAATGAGACTATAATCATGACAAAAACACAGAAATTATTATCTAAAAAGGTTATAATAATCTAAATAGGTACTCGATTAATTCGATTAGTTCAGAATACTCTAGCAAAGGTTAAAGATGTCAAGTGAAGGAAGCACAGAGCGTTGACGCGCGCGGGCCGCGGGGCGCGCGCGGGCCGCGGGGGGTGGGCGCTGAGCGGGTGCGCGGCGCAGGCTGGTGCTGCGGCAGTTCTGCGCGGCGCTGGTGGGCGGCGCCTACAACCCGCTCATGCGGCTGGCGGGCGCGGCGCTGCGGGCCGCGCGCGCGCAGCCGCACGACGACTCCTACTACCTGTGGGCCGCGCGCTTCTTCATGCAGTTCAACCGCGCGCGCGGCGCCGCCGTGGCGCTCGTCAGGTGCGAGCCCGTCCCTGCCTGTGCCCGCTTCCGTCGTGTTGCTTGGCTGCTGCTCAAGATGTTGCTTTGTTTTTATTGTTACATAATCATCGCCCCGCTCACGTCCTCTTGTAGTGAGACGATGTCGGTGCCGATGTTCCACTACGTGCAGCAGCAGATGGAGAAGTACTACGACATGATTAAAGTGGAGAAGAAGAAGTTCTCCGTGTGGGTGAGGAGACTGCACGTGGCGCTCCGCGCGTACAAGGAGCTGCTCGACACGTTGTTCGTGATGGACAGGAGTGCCGACGCAGACGTGAGGGAGTCGGCCAAAGTATTGCAAAGCAACTTATTCTACGTCCCCGAGTACCGGGAGTTCATCGTCACGACCTTTCTCAACTACGACGACACCAAGATGCCGAGGTAGGGCCGGCGCGCGTAAGTTTTAATTTCCTTTTAATATCGCAGCGAACTCGTTACACCGAGCGGTCGCACCGCACGGCTTGCAGGAGTTACCTGGTGGAGCTGGTGGAGACGGTGCACTTGTTCCTGAAGATGTTGGAGCAGTACTGCAAGAACACGGGGCTGGTGGTGCAGAAGAAGGTCCGCAGGAGGCCGGCGGCCAGAAGTGAGTCCGCCGCGTTGTCGTTGAGCTGCACCGGCGGAAGGGAGCGCCTGCGCTGGCCGGCCCCGCACGCCGGGCGGGGCGCCGCGCGGCCAGACCAGACCAGACCAGACCAGGCCTCCAAACTGTTGGCCAAGGCTGTATGATATGACTGCTGCTCGCAGTTCTAGTGATAGAGTTTAAAGTGGAGTATGTTCGTAGGGTTCTTGTTTTGTTTATACATTGGAAATGAGACAACCGTCCTCGTACACTGCTTTATTGCGACTGACTATTGCACAAGGACACCTTTACACATCGTGCAAAAATCAGATATAAGTAGAACGAGCATTCTATTTCTGTTATAAAAACTAAACCACAACCTCTATTGTACTCCCTATGGGATAGAATTTCCAGAACAATCATATATATATTTTTTTATTCATGGAGTGCTTAAATCTAAAGTGTGAAGTGTGACTTTAGACCTGACAAAGTTTCATATAATCTTACAACGCCTTATTGACCCCCAAAGGCTATGGAATTTGCATAACAAGAAACACGTTTTGCATTCAGGGACGTTTCAATCTATACCAATAAATAAAATTGGTGTGTCTGTCTGTAATATCGAAATAACCGCTTCTTAGTAACTGCATATTGATGTATACACGATACGTATACTAAAACAACATTTTTTACTATTTTTGTGTCTGTTTGTTCACGCCATTCTTCGAAACGGCTCGAACCGATTTTGATGACACTTTCACTGGCAGATAGCTGATGTAATAAGGAGTAACTTACTTTTATTTCATGATTTATGAAATGAAATAGCATAAAATTTTAAATTACAATTGTATCAAAACTTTTTTTTTAAATTTTAACTAATTTTAAAATTTTAACGAGGAAAAATGTAAAAAATTAAAAAAAGGTAAAAAAGGAATGTTGTTATGCACTCCTCCCACCAACGAACCACCACCACAACGCTTGGACGAACCTCCCGCCCCACGCGGACGAGTCGCGGGCACGGCCAGTGCGACATGTCGTTACAGAACCAATTAAGTTCCATAAACATCGTTTTAAAATCGACCATATTTAAAACGACCAATTCATTGTACAGAATTCTTTAAAAAACTTATATTTTTAAATTGCATTTTTAGTAATTGTTTCTCATTGAAAGTCTATCTAATTACTAGGCCCAAGAACTGGCAGACCGATTGATCTCATTTACACAGCTCAAAGCATCGTCCAGACGGTGTCGGCTATGGACAAGATTTTGTAGCGATTGCTTCTTATGGGAGAGTAACCGATTCGTTGCGTGACGCTCAGGGCTGCCAGCCGCACCATCATATACAATATTGTACTTATTTTCAGGACTCTGTACTACGTATTATTCTTACCTACAGAAATACTATATTTTGAAGCGTACTATGTTGTTGTAGTTCTTTTATAATCATACTCCTCCTCCCTCGCTCTCTCCACAATCTAATCGCTAGTCTTATCCCGGGCAGACACTTCTCGTATCTCTGACCATCGAGCTTTTTATACGCATTTAAATGATCAATATTTATTTATGAGAGTGCCGCGTTGGTCATGACGTTCCCGGTTCGATTCCCGGGTTGGGCACTACAAATTTTTCTAAATTCGATTTTTTGTGGTGGTTCGGAGTCTGGATTCGTGCCCGGTATATGGCAGTAGGCTTATCGCCTATTGCTCAGTGGGACGTAAAGGAAACTCTTAAAACGTGGGGCTGTTGTGCGTTCCTGCGTCTACCTTTACGTTCATTTACAAATGCCGTCCCGAGACGCACATATATATTTTATATTAACATTAGCCTTTGTATTATTTCAAATTACTAGATTTTATACAATTTATGCAAATACTGTAGTAGCTAGCAGACAATAAATTTATAATGAATCTAAGTGAATAAAGCTAATATAATTTGACACGAGTCAACTTTGTGCAATAGAACGGAAAGGCCCGGCGCCGCCGGCCGAGGCCCCACGGCACAGCGCGGCTCCCGCCTGGCCGCAGCTGCGCGCGCAGCTGGCCGCCGCGCTGCGCGCCGCGCCGCACGCGCCGCCCGAGCCGCACGCGCCGCCGCCCTTCGACGCCGCGTCCGACGCGCCGCCCGACCAGCAGCAGTACGCGACACACGCATAGACCTCGGCCACCGGGCCGAGGGTCCTCGAGCCCCCTCGGTAGCAGGAAGCGGCATTCGTAATGCAGAGGATCTTTCATATTAGCGCTCCCTAATCTTTTCCTTAGTGTGTCATAAACGGAACTGGTATGGCGACAGTGCACCACCCTCCTCCCCCTCCAGGACTACGGTGTGCGTTAAGCATGACGTTGACGGCGGCGTGTTCCCGCAGGGCGGCCTGCGTGAGGCGCGTGCAGGCGCTGCTGCGCGCGGGCCGCGCCGCCGCCGCCGTTAGCGCCGCGCGCGCCGCGCGGTACGCCGCAGCTCGCGGACCGATTATATCTTTACATTTAGCATATTTGTCCTACTGATAATCTGGTTAATGATAACAACTTCACATTACAGGGAAGTATGGCCAGAGGAGGGCATATTTGGCGCGCCCGATATTGAGGCAGACGAAGAACTAGATATTTTGGAAACCATATACAACGCCGATTTAGGGGTCGAGCCGGGTGAGTGTCGTCTCGAGGTGTTCACGCCGGACACCGCCGGCCCGCGCTCGGTGCAGCCCGGATGTCTGCCATTTAATAGCAAAGTTCATCGCGGTATATAGGTTTGCAGAGATGCAAATAGCCAGGGTAAAATACATACTTTTTCGAGGCATTCCAGCTTAGTCCTCAGGGGTAGAGGCGCATCTGTGGTCGACTTATCTGGGGTTGAGCATAG
>DWEI01000201.1:0-25641 GCA_018245875.1 Mysoria ambigua | reverse complement strand
GTTAGACACTTTATGGAGCCTAATAGTGGGCACTGCAAGTTTATTTTTATTTCTTAGATTTCGTTGATGGAGATCATATTGATATTCTTCTTATTAGATTATTATTATTAGATACATTACGGATAAATGATTTAAGTTAAAGTAGATTTTTTATTCATATTGCAAAAATGTTTAACACGGTTGCCTTATAATAAGTAAACATCATTGCTATATATTTTCAATATTAGTGAAGTTAACAATACACCACCAATCTAAGAAGAATATTTTAAAGCAGTGGTTAAATCAAAAAGTTCGTACCAATCGTGTATATCATGTGGTTGAAATTTCTTCGAGTGAAAAAGATGGTGATGTGATATTTAATATTCATTAAAGGAATCATGAGCTAGCTACATAAACCACTCATGAGCTATCTGATGGTGGGTAAGGTTTCAATCCATTTGGTATAGTTGGTAATGTAGGACTATGAATGTCGTTTGGTAGGGTGGCGGTAAGGACATCAGACCATCGAGTATTGGATGAACTGGGTAAACAATAATACGACTAAAGAACCATCTGTGTCTGTTGAAAGTAAAAATGCATTCCAGATCATATAGATTAAATTATGTAGGAGGAAAGGTGCTTAATTCAGCAACTACAACGTCCCATGACGTTCCTGTAGGATATTAAATAATTTAAAATATTTGGTGGCTGTTAAATACAACAGTAGAATATATTTAAGAAGAAATTAACAAAAAAATAATCTTAACTAATAATAACAAAACTAATGGTTGGTTTGCATGTTGAAACAGCTATACACAGTTACGTTTATGAAAAATCCGAAAAAGGATTAAATCCAGTTAATTCACAACATTACATAACAGGCTCGGGACGCATTCAAAGATTAGTGTCAAAAACAGACGTGCACGAACATAAAAAAATATCCTCGAGGCCCTTGAAACAGCGCTGAGGTGACATTTGCATATTTTGCCTGTATAAAAACGGCCGACCATAATCCGGGGAGATTTGCAACGCGTTAGTAAATTACGGGATTAAAGGAAGTAGAAGTAATGTTCTCTAATTTACTTTGTCAATAGCGACATCGATCAAGCTTTGAGCGAGTTTCAAGTTTCGGGTGACAATCACAATCCTTTATACGAATACATTTTATTTCTGTTGCTGTAAATAAAACTGCATAATTTGTCAGGGAGAGGAAAATGACGGAAAAGCAGCTTTGGACGAGACTTTGTTTTCCTCTTAGCAAAATTCTATGAGCCTCGTGTTTTAATTCTTATTCTTTTATTGTATTTACTAATGTGTTGTTTGTGTAGTTTCTTTTGAGATATTTTATTATTTTATTTTAGCTACCATCACAATCAACTACACAACTCTGCCTACATTTCAGGAAGTAAAGGCGTATTTTTATGTTTACATTTTAAAACAAAACATTGCAAGGCAATATTAAAATCTCGGTTAACACGTTTCATTAATGGCTCTAGGATTGTTAATGTTTAGTATGTAACTACGAAGATAGGTAAAGAGAAGTAAAGATAAGACAAACAAGTTCCGGTTACGGACCAATATTGAACTTTAATATCCATTGGATAAACCAGTAAGCGATACAACATAATATGAAAATGTACAAGTAATAAAACCTAGTGCAGAGTTAAATGTTTTCTGTATTACTTGTAGACCTTCTGCTCATAATATTAAAGTCTAATTTACATTGCATTACCATAAGATTGAATGGAACTCGCAACATAATTAACCTTTTCATTGCTTTGTACAATTCAAAAACGTAATGCTTGCTGCAATCACCTTAACCGATCCCATGAACTATGACGATGAAATGTAAACGAGCGTTAACACTCACGTCGCAGTTGCTTATACAACCAGAACTGTCGTGCAAATGTAAGCAAAAAGCAAAGATATTTTTTAATTGCACGTTGCTCCCAGATGCTCGAGCTAAAAGATTTAAAGACTACGCTCCTACGGCGACACTCGCTACGTTCTTGAGATGCTCGTAGAGAGACAATGGTTCGCGTTCGTTCGCGAAATAAAAAGAAAATTATTTGTGCAACATTTTAAGTAATATTTAAAATTTTGAATGCAATTTAAGAAAATTAGGTTCCAAGAGTGCTACAATACAAATTGATGTAGCTAATGATAACTTGTATGAAAACTTTGTTCTTGCAAATATACTGGCCATCGTATGAAATATATTACTTAATATATCTATCTTCCAACTATAGAATGCTCTTAATTTAATTAAGAGCATTCTTCGTCTTTAATGTTCTACAAAGATTGAAATGATTGTTTTCCAACAAAACACACTCTTCTCTTTAGAATCAGATCTTAACTTTATATCTATGAAAGTTCTCGAAGATTATCAGATAGAATGTTCTTGAAGATTAATGAGAAAGAGACGTCAAGACGTGAAAATTTCAATCTACTCAGGTTTATGTATAGCCGGCTGCGGGCGGTCGCATCTCCTAAGCCTGCTAGACCCATATTCAACTGTGCTCCTGAAATGGAAGCGTAAGGATTTGATTACAGGTGACTGTGTACGACAGACAAATTCTGTACGATCGAACACATTTCAAAGCGTCAATATAGCTCGAACAGAACTGTTGAAGTAATACATGGTCCGAATTTAGCTGGTGGTAGCAGGATAGGCAAGAAAGGTTTTGCCACGAAATGTTAATATACGAATGATTGCCATGCCAGTTCCTCAATAGTGTTTATATAAATTTTTCTATTAATCATTTTGTAAAAATTTTTGCTATTAAAATATCTTGATATTTAAAGTTACATTTTTTCTTTGCAGTCAGAGATCACCCTTCACACCACGTCACGAGATTACGACACTCGAGACACCTGGACGGCTACCTACCCCTACACACGGCGTCCGTGAGTACATCTCATACAAACACACACGTCACAATTAATTCATTCATTCATTCATACAACACTTTTATTTTCGTCCTCAGAAGCTTTGTCCCGATAGTTTTTGTATTGATTTACGCTTATTCTAAAAATGTTTAGACAGATTGTGCATGGACATATTTAAATAATATTTTGAAACTCCTAATTCAATGTTATCTTTAATCTAAAGCTAACGAGGATCCACGTAAGTTATTCTTGCAAAACACAACTATAACACGCGCCACTTTTAATAACACCTTATTTATTCTCTGCTATGATCACACAGGAAATGAATGTAAGTCGAAAATCAGTTACACTCCTATCAGTAGATCCTGTTGTGTTAACTTTAAATAAATATATATATGAGTACAAATCTGTCGATGTATATGTATCTGTATTTTTTGTAACTATTACAAAATAATCTTTGCATGTCTGAAAATAATTTTAGGTAATTGTTTTAATTACAGACACACTCGTACATAAATAATACGACAATTCTGTTGTCCCCATTTCCACTTGCCCGTTAATAATTCCACTATTAATTTTGTTATGTTCAATTATTTTTAAGTACCCGACAACTATGGAAATAGTTGTATCGAGACGGGGGCGCAACCGCCTAATGATTTTCGAAACCTATTTGATGATTGTGGCAACAACGCGACACTCGTCACGATACTTCCCGTTTTGCACTTTGGAGCACCAATTTTGTGTGGAATGAGTCTCATGTGGGAAATTTTATTGAGCTGCGCCACAACAATAGTTGAAATAACATGTTATTCATGAAAGATATATGTATATTTGAAAACTTGTATGAGTGTATATTCAAACGTTGTTGCTATTGTAAGTATTAAACTGGTTATACAATTCAAAGGCTTAAACATGTTCATATGAGCATAGAAAAATATTATTCTTGATATAAAACACGCTCCTTTTTCTCCTCATGGAATTTTATCCTGTCACGTTATATCATAGTGAGCATGCCATGCCTGGAAGATACTAGTTACTAAATTGTCATACGCAGCCCTCGTCTCGTTCTATGTATAAATTTGTACGATTTGCGCGTGACGTAATCCGCTCTGCTATTAGCCGTGCTTGATGGAATGGTGTTAAATGAACGCGCATAGTTGCATACATCTTACAAAATGCAATGTTTAGCTGAGATTTTGAATTTGTGCAATTTATTTTTATTTCCATCGCTCACAGACCAATAGATGAAACGGATATACGTACCAACATTATAAATTCTGTTTGTTAAATGTGCTTATGTAATATAATTTTCATTTTCTATAGCTTAACAAATATTTCCGTTCGACGAAATATTGTATGAACGTACATTAATGTCGCTTTGTCTCTCGCCCGCTTGTATTGACGTAGTGGAATTTACAAATGCGGTTTCAGTTCGTACCGGCGACGTCACCGAAGCTGGCCGTGAAGGACAATCACAAACCGCTATTCACCGACTGCCTGAACTACAGGCCCACGTTGAAAGAGGAGCAGCCAGTTGGCACTTATGTTTTCACGGTGAGTTAGTTTGAATAATTAAAACATAAACAAGGGTCCGTCAGCAGCAGAGGTGTTGATTAATTCTAAGCTCCTACAGCCTAAATCCACAAAGTTAATTGATTGGACTGTGGTGAGTATTAGTTCAACATTATCATCACGGCTTACCAGAATTGAAGAATGACATGATTTTTTTTTAAACTATGAACTGTATAATTATTGTAGTATTTATTTACTACATCTCTTGCTTTTTAGAGAATAAGGTAATATTGATTAGTTATACCACGATCCATCCATTGTACCTAAAATCTAGATAAACCTGTTGTTCAAATCAAATAAATTGAAGAAAAAAGAAATAGAGTTGTAGACCAGATACTAAAGTCATATATTTTCATCAGGTACATGCAGATGATCGAGATCCACCCGAGATGGGTGGCACAGTTACATATAAATTCGTCTCTACGCCAGGCGAGAAGGAAAGATTCCACGTTGATCCTGAAACAGGAAAGATCACTACAGCCGATGTCAGTATAATCGTCTTACTATGTTAGATTCTGTTTATTATACAAAACTTTTTCCTGAAGTGATTTTTCATTTTTTGATCTAATATTGAGTTCTTAACATGCTTTAAAAGGAACTGAGGTAAATTTTTAAAATTTTTAACCTCCGCATGAAGTATTTTTACGTTAACTCAATAATTAACAGATATTCGACCACGACGAACCGTCTCGTGAAAAAGAAGCCTATATCACAGTTCGAGCAAGTGATAATGGACAACCGCAATTGGACGATGCTTGCACCATAAAAATTATTATAGAAGACATCAATGATAACCAGCCAGTATTTGACAAAGTTGTGAGTATTGCTTCTATATACAACTATAGGTAATTTATCATTATCACTATTTAAATCGTCTTTTAAAACTTCATCTTTCCATACGTTACAAGCTTTTAGGATGTATCTGCTCGAAATTTATTCAAAATTTTCTTTTTTTTATCAATATTAACGTCTTAACATTAGTTATCAGTCAATCGTTAAAATGTTCTACGGCTCCAAGTTTCTTTCTTAATAACGTAAGTTTCAAACCCCAAGTGCTAACAGTTCAAACAGTGTGCTAGATGTAAGTTTTATAACTTTGTCTGTTCTGTGTTTAACGTTTTAAAGCCAGTGCATATGTCTTACTTTTCTTGACATTTATAGGTCTTGCTCAGATGGAATTTTCCTTATTATATTTTCTCGTGATATATATTTGTGTTTTGTTACTAAGTTTAGTTATATCGTTTTATTGTGACTAACTGAAACTTCGTTCATTAGCCTCAAACCGTGGCGCAGACTTTATTAACACTTGCCTGTTTTTCGAAGGTCTTCCGTGGAGATGTTTGGAAGGTTTGTCTCAAACAACAGAGTTTCACAAAATGAGAGAAAGCGTTCGCACACAAACATTGTTATTAATTTGACACCGTCGAATAATAATTACTAACATAAGATTGTTACCATTGCCTCTTAACCTAAATTTATCCATTTTTATATCGGCTATCAATGTAGCAATGGTAACAATTGGTCCGTAAGGATTATTTGAAAATATTTGTATTTCTCTACTTGCATGTTGCTGCATGTCTGTTTAGGATCGTAAGCCGCCACTCAAGGCGATATTGGTAATAATTTTACATGTCTGGTGTGTTCAAATTCACTTTTTTTGCACATTTGTAGTTGGTGTATTTTTTTAGCTAGGCCGCTCTTTCCCCCAAGCGCATTTTATCACAATGCACGATTATTATTATTTTGAAAAACTTTCTCTTAGCTTGAGCATGCTTCGCGTAGAACATGTCGAAGTGGAAAATATAATTAGCTCCAGCGTAAGTTAACCCTAAGGCGACACTGTGTGATATTAGTATAATGCAGAGTGAAACGTTTATGTGTGTTGTTTTATTGCAAATTGTACTTTATTTTCAGAACAGCCTAGAGTTTTATATTATAAATATATACCTTTAACAACATTTATTAATGAAAGTATTTACTGAGACATCATCTTAAAATGTGCCTATTATCTATAAAATTATATGCGAAGTATGCAGAATGTAAATAACCGAACGAAAATAACAGTTTATTTATTTTTATGCAGTCGTACTCGGAATCCGTGCCACAAGACTTGCCGAGCGGGCGCGAAGTGATGAGGATATCTGCAACGGACATCGACGATGGAAACAACTCAATAGTCCACTATAGCCTCGATTTCAATTCGCCGGATCAGTCCTATTTTTATATTGATCCGGACAATGGAGTTATATTTCTAAACAAAACTATTGACGTAAGTTTGTACTGCTTAACCGTATATTTATCGGTCTTGAAACGTTTAATTGTATGAAATTAGTATACCTACTAAATACTATAAATCAAAAGTGCAACTTCATGCGCATAATCAAAACGTTGAATTAAATATAAATGATCTATGATTTCTATTATTATGCTAATTTATTTATATTTTTTAGCTAAAAGATTTATTTAAATGTTATTTATTTGTTCAGTCTAAATATTAGTTTCAATAAGGAAAACTTACTTCCCTAACATTGTAACTCTCTAATTTTTATAGAAATTGCCGGGATATAAGTTCAAGTTGAGTGCGATAGTAAAAGATATGGGTGATCCACCTCAACAAAGTTCGATTACTTTAGACATTCAGGTCGTAGAATCGAACAAGAAAAGTCCGTCTTTCATAGAAGTTCCCGATGAGCCGATAAGATTAAAAGAAAATTACGCCGACTTTAATACACCTATAGCTACCGTCAGAGCTGTGTAAGTATTCGAAAGCAATTTACTTCTAGATTCAAGATTATATCTTGTATTTATAAGTTGTTTATTCTGTATTTAACTGCAGTCTCTATAATACCGACCAATCTAATGAATATATTATGTCTCCCCATTTTAGATCAAATATACCTGAAGAAAAGAAACTACAATTTGAATTAGTAATGGGTCAAACGGAACAAACGAATAAGTGGCACACATTTGTTTTGGAACCAGAAGCTGACTCTGCTTACATTAAATTAGGGAATCATTTGGATTATGAAAAAATTACGGATTATACATTAACTGTTAGAATACAGGTAAGGGTATTTGCAGCATTGAAAACAATTTTAAAGTTACTGAATAAGTATTTTATATATCAATATATTATTTCAGAACAATTATAAATTAGCAGCTGAAACAATAATTCAGATTGAAGTTGAAGATGTCAACGATAACATTCCAATATTTAGTGAAATAAGATCGGGAAGTGTGTTAGAAAACGAACCAGCCGGCACTCCTGTAATGCAAGTGAGAGCATTTGATGCCGACGGTACGTCAGCTAATAATCAAGTGACGTACGAACTAGGAGATCCATCGGACCCGTTTGCAATAGACAGCATAACAGGAAACATTACAACTTTGAAGATGTTCGATCGTGAAGAGAGAAGTTTTTATAACATTAAAATTATTGCGACGGACAATTCCGAGTCAGCTCTAATTCCCGGCAAACATAATGCTGGGCAGCAAGTGTTCCTTATAGAGATCGCCGACAAAAACGACAATCCGCCCCATTTCACTCAAGACACGTATGTCGCCGAGTCTATTGCCGAGAACGCGAACATTAACGAGCTCGTCACGCAAGTCACCGCCGTGGATATTGACACAGGTATAGTTGAGTTACTTGTCTCTTAATTAGACAATGCTTAAAATACTTTAGCTATTCTGGGAAGCCAACTTTTTCTATGTTAAAGATTATAATGGACGTTAAGCAGAGGTATTAGTATCTTTAAGGTGGTACATGTGAAGTGTGGTTTATTTTTAGAAGTAAAATGTTTTAACTTTTCGTAACATAAATTACGAAACATAGATAAGTTAATTAGTTCGTTACTTTGTGCACTTTTTCTAATACTATTATTATTTTTTCAGCCTCTGTGGTTACATATAGCATCGTAGCTGGAAACACGTACGATGCATTCGTAATTCGTAATTTCACTGGTGAAATTCGAGTTAACAACGAATTGGATTATGAAAACATAACAAGTTACAGTCTTGATGTTAGAGCTTTTGATGGCCAATACGAAGATTACGCAAAAGTTCTTATTAAAATTGAGAATTTAAACGATAATCCACCAGTGTTTCTCGCGAACTACACCAAAACCATTGAAGAAGAGAAGCTGTACGAAGGCTGTATTGTCAAGGTTAGTCTATATTTTGTATTCTTCTCGTAAAGTTACGTATTAAGGTAATTAGACAACAAAAAATATCTAAATTTAAGCTATTAAATTGACCTCATGTATGTAGAAAGTGTGAAAAGAGCAGGTCGTAATAAAGAACGACATAATATAACAGCAAACGATGTGAGCGGAAAATTCATTCAGAGTACAAAAAACCACTTAAATATGTTCCAATTAAAATATGTTTTTAATGAAAAGTATGTTTCTGTAGTTAAGTAAACTGTTAAGCACTTCAATCATTTCTATTGACAATTTTTATTCTGTAGGTGGAGGCGTACGATCCTGACTTGGACCGAAATGAACCCCAAGACATTGTATATTCTCTAGTCAAGCACGAACAGAAAGAGTTTCTTCAGATCGATAACGATGGTTGTCTAAGGCTTACTAAACCTTTGGACAGAGATCAGCCCTCTGGTTTCACAAGATGGCAGATTCTAATCATGGCTGCCGATCATGGAGGAAAGTTAGGATCAGATAGCTTGAGATCTACAACGGAAGTCATCTTGGAATTAACTGACATCAATGATAACGCTCCTTTTCTAACGAATGTAAGTATTACGGATAGCAATATTTTGTGTCGTTCAGATGTATTTAAATTGTTTGAATCTGTGTTCCACAAATAGGTTCTTCAACATATATAAAAGTTTAGTCATCTTGTTTTTACATTTGTCAATCAAACTTGAACAACAAAGAACTGACTTTTGGAAATTTTATTTGGCCAAATTCAATTAAGATTTAGTTATATTGGATTTTGATTTGTTGTTTTAACTCCCTTCCATGCCCGTGATTGTAGATTACGTGATCAGATTACGGCCTTCCGTAATTACAAAGCCATAATTATCTGTTATTTTAAAGCTTTTAATTTGGGGATCAAATAACTATGTAGATCCTAGCGATAAAATACATGCAGGTTCGCTTTGTAAACTTTTGGAATTGTTTTCATTTCAGAGTTCCTATGTTCTGTATGGTTTAATAGCAAATTGTTATTAAGGTTCTAAAAATGCCTACAACGTTTGGTTTTTACGTAAAAATTGATAGAATATGATTTTATAAATCAGTTATGGATATGGTGTCAAAAATAGATTAATTAACAAATATTCTTTGGCAATAACACCTCTGTTGTATGTTACTGAATTATTATTAGAGAAATTATTTTTTCTAATATTAAATATTTACTATTTTTCTTTTTAGAATTTTATTCAATGGAAGTGATTTCGTTTATAGCGTTTTGTAATTTGATTATTGGGTTAGTGAGCTATCAAAAAGAATTCCTTAGAAATAGAATTTCTAGTTCTACGCGCACGTTGATAAACAATGGTGCCAGATAAGATTCCTGAGTTACCCTAAACCGATCTTAAAAAAGATTTCAAAGCGTTCTTGAATTTCACGATTAAGAGCGATTGTAAGTACAAACGCTTTGGGTTGGTCTGTCAATTTTTTATGCAAATACCCCAATCGGTAGGCGGTCGGTTTCTTATCTTTGAAACCATTTCTTGCCGGAAGCGTCTTCTGATTTTAGAGACGTTTCACAACGCTTCCCTTCCTAATTGAATAAGTCATTTGAAATATTTTAAGGCTTTGCCTTTGACGTCTATTGTTGATGGTTAAGTATTGGCGTTTGATAATGTAATTTCGATTTTAAGCATGTTGACAATTGATATCAGCCATTGTATGATATCGGGCAGTGCAATAACATTTCTATTTTACAATATAGTATAAATTCAATTCTAAGCGTCTTATTAGATTTCGTATTTAACATTGCTCAATGTTTTGTTCAAAATATGTTTCTAGTATAAATTAGTTTTTTTTTACCGATTTTAAGGCACAATAGTGGTTTGTGTTAATATCCATAAAGAGGACACGAAGCTTCTAATTAAAATAAAACAAGTTAAATATGCGAGTTCCGAGAAACTCATTACTGCCGGTGGCTCGCAATGTACTCTACGCAATGTGCTCTATCCAGTCTACAGTTGCAAATTTTGTACACGTTATTGTTTATTTTAATATGAAACAAACACTTATACCCATTGCAAGCTGGGCGTAGTTAGATAGCTGGAGCAATAAAGAGATTTCATCAGTTATATGGAAGTAAATAAATATATAAATTAAAAAATTAAATTAAAAAATGACGGTGAATTTGTCGAAAATTATTTAATTTTAGGGTAAGAATTATTATTACATTATTTTTGTTAGCTGAAATATATACTATAATTTGTACATAAGAGATGTCAGATCAATTTTCTTTTTTTATAGACCTAATGGATTCTTGTCCAAAAATGCAAGATAGAATTATTAACAATAGTAAATAAGCTGTTACCATGAAAATATATTCAGGAAGCAAATCATTTATGTATTTGAAAAAGTTGGACTTTTATTACAAACGAAATATTTTGAAAATATTTCTCGCAATTACGAGTATATTATCTTTTATATTAGGTAACATTTACTGTACTAATTGTCAAATCAACAGTTATTACTATCTGTAGTGGTACTTTAAGTGTCGTAAAGTTTACGGTCCTTATATTTTTTGTTATCAACAAATTTGTCTAAACAGCATTATTTATATTTCACGTGCCGTCAGTCCACTTTAAGCCCGTCCATGGTGTTTTACAGTATTTACTTTGTCACGTCCATTAGCGATGCTGAACATTTCAGTTGAAAGTTGTCGCTCCTTAAGTTGCATGTAGAAGGGAGGGCTTAATACTAGTGAATGCTAAGAACGATGATGAACACAAATTTAATAACACCCAACGAATTTTCATGAATCGTTAAAATTTACCAATCACGATCTACAGTCTACAACGACCTGTACTATTATTAATCCATTCTATTACCAATGAATTATGGAATAGATGATGACAGATGTGGTATCCATTGGAAAAGATTTATGCCCTGCATTGAAAAAATATGGAGGCCCATCTGATGACGGATGGTAATGTCTTAATAAGTATGATACAGGTTATGAAATAAAAGATCATATGTTTTTATTTTAAGTACTACTTAAGGTTCTGAGGAAGCTTTTAAGCTTTATTTTAATTTCGACAATTGCTCTATAGTATTTTTACCCAAATATTAGGCCTCCTTTTTTAACGTTTATGTTTTACGTGGGATATATTTATCACGCTTCTTTACATGTTTCCCTAACTGTCACCAAACTGTGACAAGGGTGCCGCTGAATATTTTCTTATACACTTGGTTCGTTCAGATGAATTTGAAACTGCTTCTTTGTACGTTTATTTATTTGTATTCTATCTTTGCATCCCATAAGATTCAGATGTTACTTATAAAAATGAATTTGGCCTAGTTTCACGGTTCTCTGTATTGTTTTCATCTTTAATGTGGTCCGCTCAGTCAGTTGATGTATGAAATGGTCATCTATTAGAGTATAGTGAAATTTGCGTTTAGAAATTAAAATTAAGAATATGAGCGGCGCTGCACAGAAGAAAAAATTCTTAAGTATTAATAACTTACGATCTTGCCTTTGTGGAATAAGAAATTATTTAAAGAGCGGCAAGAGTTTCTCAGTAATTCTCGTCTACAGCATAAAGGAGACTAAAAAATATGACAAGTTTACGCCTGACGCGCTCAACACAGAATAAACACGCTTTTTCTGTACTGTGCTGTTTATTCTTTCCTTTAAAGCTCTTAGTCTCTAGCTCATCTTGTATAAAACTGTAAATGTTGCTGCAGTTGGGAATTCAACATCATCGGCACTGGCCACTGATGGATTTTCTCTCATATACCCTGCGTGGATATTTATACTGATTGCTGATTTGAGCAAACATTTGTTTCGCATTAATTTTCTTTCCCTTCATTGCAAAATTTTCATAAACTTTCTATGTGTTTGTTTTGAGTATTTTAAAATTGGAACCATATTTAAACATTATTATTTCGGTTACAGAAACATTTTTATATTTTCTATTTATATTTTTACCTATGGGTATTTGATTTGTGTTAAGCAATTTTTTATATTGACACACACTTGTGCTTCAATGGACTGGTTTTAAATATTTAATATCAACCGCTTCAAATAAAACACCGTTTTACGCAATATGCATACGATCCATGTTTACATGTGTGTCCACACATCAAGTAATCCGTATCCCACTTACAGGATAAGCCTCCTTTTAGGCGGGCCAGGGCGGGTATACCTGCTTGTCAATTTTTCATGCAAATCTTCTATGTATGGGTTCTCAGTTATATTGTAAACCGGCCGCTTGGCCGTCGGTCAGATAAAGATGAAAATGTAGATACGTAGGGAAATGTCGGGACGGACCATAACATTGGAATCAGTGGAATATATTTTAAACTCCTTATTTGTTATGTATAGTTAAAATTTTTGTTTGATTATAAAATATGCTTTGGTTAATTAATATTTCCATACAACAAAAGACATTGGTTATATTTTGATTCTTAGTGTTCTCTGTTAAAATAATTAGCAGATAATGCTACTATATTATAGAAACACAAGATACAATTCTACGCTCACGTTACAGACACAGCCAGTGATATGGTATGAGAACGAGCCCCCAGGACAGGTGGTTGTGCTCACGGCCAAGGACTACGATTCAGCTGAAAATGGACCTCCCTTCACATTTGCCCTAAACGAATCAGCCAGTTTCGATATCCGCTCCAAGTTCCACATACAAGGTAAGGTTTTTCTTTAAGAGGAAACGCTATGGAACATTACTTCACGCCCTGTTTACCCAAAGGGGTAAGCGGTAGTGGATTGAGTATAGTACCAACTTTCAAATTTACAGAAGAAGGGAACGTAATTTCACGCCTGTTATCCTCGAAGTGGTAGGCAGAGAAAAACTCCCACGTTTCACCAGTCACGTTTACGTCCCTCTTTGGAATAGGTGGTGTGCCTATTGACAGGTATCGGGCACATATCCAGACTACGAGCCACTACTAGAAAATCTAAATAAGATTTGTTTTGTAGTTTTCGATCCGGGAATCAAACCCGGGACCTCCCTATCGACAGTCGCACCTGTAACCAACACGACCAACGATGCAGTCCATTTCCAGAAAAAATATATAAGTTGTAAATCTTAGGGTCATCGTTAGAGCGGACTACAAGGAAATTTTAATAGGCGTTTGTCTTTCCGTAGTCAATTGACGCGCTCAGTGCTGATTGTTATCGTAAACTTGCGACACCCTCAGCCAATTACCCTCGTCTCTAACTCCACTGGATTACGCTCAGTGACAACGTAAGTTACGTCTCCTCCGGTTCCGAAGAACTATATGTATATATCCCAGTTGGGATTATCTTTAAGCCAGCGATAGACACAAGGGCTGAATTTGTTTTTGTAAAAATAATCATACCTAATTTATATGTTCTACAGTTTTGTAACTCCGACGTAAATAAAATCAATGAGTAAGCGCTATTTAAGGGTATTCAACTATTTGAATTTTGGCGATAACTTCTCAATGGTTAAATACTTAGGTACGTATATTTAAACGTACGTCATATTACGATCGGTTCAAAGAAATATTATAGATAAGAAAGCTTTATTCGCGACCAATGTGTATATACATAAATTAATAAAAAGTAACACTAAATAATAAAAGGTAATACTTATTTTGCTATATACATGTAATGAAATATAAGCACAGTCTGTTTAGATAGAGTATTAAAGATTAAATGTGAGTAAACCAAATAAATGAACTAACTGAACCGTAGTTTCTCCATGCGAACTTCGTGCCTCACTCTCCCCTTCGACCGCAGCCAGTCTCGATAACCGCTCAAAATTTCATACACGACATAAATTCAATTTTCTACGAATTCCGGACGATATTTTCCAAACTTTACCGGTGTTCAGAAAAAATGTGCGCCGCCGAGTCGTTTGTAAAGACGGGTTTTGGCATTGTGTATTGAGGAGTGCGGAGATGTTAGGATTTATTATTATTACGTCAAATATACTCTTAATACTCTTGATGTTTCATCGCATTTCGTTATAAATTACGATATATTTAAAGTTTATTTTATAAATCTGAAGTGTTGGGTGTTTGTTTTTTATCAATCTGTAACAACTCTATTTTCGTGTAAATAAAAAAAAAGGAAAGTGAAGCACGAATGATTAGTTAGTTTAACATTCGGACACGACCGGACATGGGTTCCCTCAACACGGTAACAAGTTGCGCCAGTTGTAAACCAAACAATTTGCCGGGCACAAGTTACAATTATCAGCACGCGAACTTAACAGCGAAGGATTCAAATTGGATTGGCACTTCCTTAACAAAGTTTGCTCGGCTTCGCGCGCCATTTATTGCATTTTAACTACATTAATTGATCGAAACTCGATTTCGGCGCTTCTCAAAATTCAGCGTTGTCGCGATTGAAACGTCTAGGATGTCGAAAGTTTTTACAGATGCAGTCGAAACGGGGTGGACTCGAAAATTCAATTTTGGCTTTTTGTAGAAGGGGACGCTCTGCGGCGAGTTACGTAAATCCTGTTTGGCGTTAAATATTTCACGCTTGCGACTCAAATGTGGTGTTAGTTTCTATTCAGGTCGTGTTACTACTTGAATAGAACCTGGAATGTTTGGGTTAGGTTTATTTGCGATAATCAAGTTAAGGTTGGAAGGATTATGTAGATATGTTAATTGAAGTTCGGATTCATCATCATCAGCTTGTTTAAGTGCTCCGCTAGACATGGGCTTCCCTCGAGGGTTTTCGTCCGTAATAATCAGGCTGACTATACGGGTTGGAGTCTTAAGAACACAGTTTCTCGCACCGCCTGCGCCACTCCTCGTAGTCGGCAGGGTTGATCGGTTGGCTTGATCTGACAGAGCCAGGTTTAGTCGCCTCCTCCAACTTTTGTATCCTGTATAATATATATTTGACTGTATATCGTGGCTGGCTGGGTATCGTGCTCTCGGTAAGAACTGTAGAAGCCACCAAACTTTCCATCGTTTTAGTCAATAGGATACTAATGATGACTAGAGGCGTGATTATAATTACTTTATTATAGGAAACATCCTGTCGACCTTGGTGTCGTTCGATCGGGAGCAGCGCAAGGAATACAAGATACCGGTCGCCATCACGGACTCCGGCACGCCCCGGCTGACCGGCGTGTCCATCCTGCACATCGTCATCGGCGACAGAAACGACAACCCCATGGCACCTGGCCACAGCAACATCTTCGTTTATAATTACAAGGTACCGGTCGGTCAAATTCATGGCATATACATTTTGTTTTGTTTTTTGTACTGTACAAGTGTAGTACATTATTTGAGGGCAGTTGATATAAAATGTGTGTTGGAATCCACATGTAACGCAGCATCTTGCAAAAAAAATCTAAATTCAGCAATCAAATTAGATGTTTAATTCAATAAAGCTCCTATTAATTTGCATCCAGAAATTAAATTGGCCTGTCTACTAATATAAATTGTATACGAAAAGCTAATAAATAACTCGCGTTAATAAATTTACGAGCAAATTCACGATAGACGCTAGATATAATTTTCTCTGTTCGAAAGGTCTCGAAGGATCCTTGGAGTACGGATTTCCGTTGAAATGTTTTAGTATTGAGATGAAATGTTTCAGTCCACATAGAGCTCCTCAATTTGTTGTTTCTAATGAACAAAGGTCTCGCATCGTCTGTCTCCCGAGACCTCCTGGTTCACTTTATACATCGATGAGCGTCAGATATCTCTTGCGGTATTGTGTCGTACAACTACAGTACCCGAATGAATGGATTTGTAATGAAAATGTATTGCTTTGCGTTGAAAAAAATTGAAAATTATTCCTTTCACCGTCCCATAGTGCATGAATGATATTAATGAAAAATGGTCGTGTCGTTATTCACGACCTTACATAACATTGGATTAACTGAAAATCCTTTTTAATACATACTGTAGTCTGTTTTAAGAATATTGCACTACGGTCTATTAGATGGCTTGTGTACGAGGTTAGATTTATAAAAAAAAACATCAATAGCAGCTGTAAACAAGCAAATGTATATATATAATATTTGTTACAAGCTAATCAATACAAACATATTTGAAAGTAATTACGCTACACGCTACCAGCTACAACGTGGGCCGTGTTGTACATAACGTTGGCTAATATTCCATTATTTCCCCCAATGCTATCAGACGGAAACGTATTACAATGAGATATACAGCTGGCGTTACTACGTAAGTACCCGCATGCCGCTTGACAACACTTGGCCACTCTAACGATATTTTGTGTTACTTGTGCGAACGGTTGTATATTGTTACCCTATGAATAATATCAATCCGATTTGAAATTGTAAAAATTACGCCGTCATTTTTAGTTTTTATTATTACATATGTTTAATTTTTATTTTTAATTATTTTTATTTAATTGTTCAGTTTAAACATATGTGTTTCTAGTGTTCTGAATCGATATTTAATGTTTAAAGTGGTATCAATATATATTATAATATACCACTTGATAGTATTTTCAATTTTATAATTTATGAAGAAATTCATGTAATACAACCTCCATCTCCACCCAACCTCCTCCATGTTATATTCTGTATGATTAATGAGTATACTGAATATTAGTAGCTATACTATTTTTATATTTATTTCACAACTACAGCCCACCAATAGTGCACTGACCTTTAGTATATATACACATGATACATCACCACTATTAACATACAACATGTAACTTTGCATTCTACCACCGGAACTTTGACAGAGCAGCGGCTGAATTACAGGAGGAGATTGTAAACGATTTGCAGGCGTCGTCGTGTTCATGAATTGCACATTATATATTTCATGGCGAACCCTCTAAACGTACTCATCCCGAATATATTAGGACACAGAGCAATTGTCTCTTTCCGTCGGTAAATTTTGAGGGAAAAATTAAAGACAAGGAACATTTGACGCTTTTCATTTTATGGTACTTGCTCTCATAATAACATTCCTCGTGATTATTGAAAGGCTTTGCGGAGGACTCGTAATAAGCGCGTAACGAATGAAATGTAAGAGATAAAAAATATAAGTCAAAGAAGTATAAATTTAATTATCGTGTGTTGCGTGTTAAAATTGTCTTGTTTATTATTCTTCATTCATCTAGGTGAAATATTTGTCTTACATCTGATTCAATATCTCATGTTAATTTCGATGTCTCTCGGTCATAGTATTGCAACCTTTGTCATGGCCATTTATGATGGCTATAATCTATATTTTCCTCTTCACTTCTAACCAAGTGTCGTGTGCTACAGATCACTCGTTATCAATTGCTCCGTCTTGTCTCGGCATCTGTTGGATTGTGTTATATCTTAATTAAACTATTTATAGTTAACAATAAAGAGTAATAGTATAAAACTGTTTTTTTGGATGGCCGTTTGTACCGAATAATACTACGCCTGTATTTCTCTGAAAGGGTAGGCAGGGAAAGGAAGTTACACATTCCATAATGAAATGAACTTGATATTATTATCACACACCGGGTACAAATTCAAACACCGAATTACTTCTGTTTTCATATACGTAACAACAAAACGTAATAATACGCCTGTAATCCCCGAAAAGAGAAATAGAAGTGCTGTACATACATATTAGTATATCAAGAAAAGCACAGCATTATTTTTACTCTGTGGCACCGCACCGCAAGTTAGCGAAATCGGGACGCGGCAGTAAAAAGCTCCTCCCTCGCGTAATCCCTGTTTTATACGCGTACGCACCGCACTGAACCCACTTTCATTAGACGCAAAATTAACATTTTAATGGCCACATATTATTATAAAACACGACATTATCGCAAACATTTATTGGGGATTTATTGAGCGTTTCCTTACTGGGGCGATGACGTTAAAAATTATTGGTGGTGTATTCGAAAATGATTGTTATTAGATAATCTGATTGAGGAATCATGTCTTCGAAGTATGTGGATGTAGTAGGTGGTAGCGTGTGGTAGGATAGCGATGAATGTAGAATAAGAACAGTCAGGTGTGTGAGCGTAGAGATATTTAGGGTAGCGGTACTCCCTACCAACCCTTTAACATAAATATCTGGCATGGTAATATAATAATCATCAAACGATACTATGAGCAAGATTAGTGATATGATTCCGCTGAAGTTATGTTGCCTTGTTTCTAAGATGGTATTGAAAATAACATTCAGAATTTAACAAAAATTGCATATAAATTTTTATATCATACTTTATAACACAAATCTTGAAAATATTCATCCTCAAGTCAATAATCGACAATTACCAATCGGTGATATACCAAACATGATTATATGTATTTGTACGGAAAAAGCGAAGCCCGCATTATTTACAAGATGTATAAAGCGCGGTTCTATAAATATACGCTGAGACGCTGCACGTACAACGCCGTAACGCCGACAATAGAGGCCCTAATTCGGGAATACGGCCACAATGTGACTGAAAAATCGTAAAAATTGTTTACGACTTGCATAGAGCGGGAGGTTCCGCGCGCGGCGCCTGCGACGAGCTCTGAACTGGCGGCTGTGTACAGCATTCCGAACGAACCAACTTACATTTTTGTTAGACAGACAACTTACATGTTTGTTACATAGACGATAAACACCCGAATAGATAAAGTAAGGTGCTAATTAAATGATGTAAATTCAAGCACCAATAAAGATAAAAGAATTTTTGCATTCATTTTTCCCGAACATTGCGACTCCAATTAAATTAAAACCGCTATACAGGAAGTAGTGAAAGAATTGGGTTGCCATTTAATAAAATTAATGTTGTTGTTTGAATGATTTTTTTATTATTACTTAAAAAAAATTCAGTAAATATTTACTAAATTGTCATAATAATTAAAACTTTATTACAGTTCAAAATGTATTATTATAAAATTAGTCGATTTCCTTACATTAGTTGTATGAAAACGAATTATCTAAATCATATTTTATGATTTGTATGTCGTATGAAGTAATCGTAAGATTACATCAATATTTTAACTAAGAAATATTTTTTTCAATAATGAAAATGATAAAAAATTATAATATTTATAAATAATTAACCATTACAGTACGGGTTTAGAACAAAGCTTAATTAGTTCAATGAGTTTAAATTAATAAACTGTTTTTTTAAACGAACAATACAGATTGGCTTGCCGCAATCGACTAAGTGTTAAGTACGCCATAGTACTGAGCTAATCTGGGTTTTATACACAAACACGAGCAAAGGATTAGTTCTCGCTGCACGCTGTAATTGCCTCCGACATTTACGTGAACCAGTTCGCGTTAACATTTATCTCGAGCGTCGTATTCACAAGTGTTCGTAACAAACCTGCGACACGCTGAACGCTCTGTTGGCGTGTAGTCTGTACAGTCTCTATACAAATACAATGACAGAAGTTCCCTGTAGTGCGCGCACCGTGTAAAAACTGCTAGATGTATTTCGATCAATTTTTTTTAGTATTATGTCACGTACACTTGGTCCTTAACTTACCCTAAAAATATATATTCAACAAATTGTAAGAAAGTAAGATTTTCAAAGATTTTTCTAAATTTGCAAGGGATATTTCGACTTATATTATATAATATTCGACTTATATGACTTAAACGCAGGTATTTGAGAATTAATCCGTATCTGTGTCTGTGCAAATAGGTAAAATTAATTATTTAAAAAATAATTAATATAAAAATTAAATATTTTTTTATAACATATAACTTAAGGGTCACACGAAGTCGCCATAACATGGTCTACAGATCATTAAAAGAACGCAGCAGAGTGAAAACGGACATTATAGTTATTACGTTGATTATAACGTACTTATTAATGAATGAACGATCGGATGAATTAAACCTGCATTACACATTTCGGTGATACATGTTCAAGATAATCACCAATTTGGTTGCGCAATACTGCAGCCGAGCGTGCGCGCGACAGTTGCTGAACTGCGCTCATAATGAGATTGTGACGTCACTAATTCTATTGCGTCAGTCAGGATTGCTGTTTAAACTGCACTTGTCAGTTGTTCAACTGTGTAACGTAACTATAACGCCATTATTACAGAGTTATTTGCACCCAATTCCAGCGCTGCCGAGTTTGAGCGGCACACGGCTATTTACATCTGCACATTTCCCAATTAGCTGATACGATACGACTTAGCTGACACGACTTTTTCTATCTACTTGTTAATGACGTCATCGAACTTTGCTTAAATAAAACATATTAATGGATTAAGAGTGTGGGTAATGCAAGGAAGGTTTTGCATATTTGGTACTCGATGCTCGCTGCGGATCCTAAAAGAGATCTGGCGTTATTATACGTAACTTCACGCCTGTAATTCCCGAAGAGGTAGGCAATATTTAATACATCGTATTGTTGTATCAAGGAATGAAGATAATTTGTTGTAATACACAAGTTGATTAATTATTTTGTGAAATTATTTATTAATTGCATATAATGCATTAAATCCAAATAAAAAAGATAATTCATTCATTCATTAACAATGTTCAGCTAATGAACGAACTAATGAATATTCAATACCGTTATGATGACGTCCTCGATTCAATCGCCGATTTGTGTGAAGTCAACACTCGATAGTAATCCATCGGTCCATCCTACAGATGTAGACTACAATATAAGATTGAACACATAACATTCCGCACGACGACTTAGCGGCGCTCAGTTGGTTCTAGCCGCGCTCCTAATTGGTAATGACGCTGTGCCAATCCACAAACGGGGCGTGTTTGTTCATACACATGATATCTGTGAGCAGAACGTTCCAACCCGGTTACATTTCGAGATTCGTCTCTAATATTACGGCCGTACATAACACTGTGTTTAATGTCATGGCACGTGAAAAATCATTTTTAATTGTATGTACAGATAGCATTGGTAGTTTTACGTCATTTTTCGAGTGCAGTATTAACGTCGAAGTGTATTAAACTCCTCTGCCTAGCTTTCCAGGGATTACAGGCGTGGTACAGGTTTAGTTAAATTCATTAATCGACGATCACGCTAAGCTTATAATTATGGCGATTGAATTTTGAAGCGTAATTTGATAGCGATTGACTAGAATGAAGCGTTTATTAAAGGTGATAAACATTTAGGGTTTAGACACTATTGGTGTTTTGTCCATCGTGCCCACGTGATTATGGGGAAATACCCCTAATCCATTGCTGAACTTAACCCTCCCCGGTTATGTTCACCAATGGACTGATGATATGTTGATGATAATGTTGATAGTATTTAAACACTCAGAGTAATATTATTATCATTATTAAATCAAAAGTTGTTTTTCTAAATTTTTTGAAACACATCGTGCATTGAGATAAATAAAATGAAATGTACTTGTATTTTATGAAATTCTATTAATAACGACTAGGAATCTGAGGAGGTACGTTTCTCCACTTTAAATGATATCAGTGAAGTATCGCAGATTTCATAATAAATAAAGTTTTAATGAAATCGGATATTCGTATTGAAAATATTATTGTTATTCGCGTGCTTAAAATGCAATATCCAAAAGAGATTTCCGTTCGACGGAAGCGCTGTTGCTGGCAATTAATCTAATTAAAACTTAAGTGAAGCATTGTGTTTTTTTTTATTCGAAAATATTTCGCGTAAAACAATTTAATTATAATAAGCTCCCGAGAAGCATAAGAAAAACTCTTATGCTTATCGGGATCAGAAAACCTTAGTGAATTTATATTTATACCTATGTATATTTAATTAAATTCATTTATTATGTAGTTCGGTACTTCCAATAGCAGGCTTATGAAAATTCACAGCACCAGTGAAATGAAATCGCGCTGGAAATGATTTCGCTCCATACAAAACTTAATTCCGCGGAGTACCCAATGGTAACCAAAATCCGGGATAATCTAATTATAACGTTGACACACATTTGTGTCTCCCGGTAGGTGTGGGCTAATTTTCCGTTTCATTTACTCGATCCGGGTATATAATCGTACCTTCGTGTTGAGTTTAAACCGGCGCAGGGTCCCGAAGCGCCGCCGATGTATTTTAACGGCACTTATCTGTCATAGCGGGGTTCTCGCATAGCGCGCTTGTGGGATACGTGAACGATTTTGATGTATCATTATCTACAGCAATATTATTATTCTTGGATCATCACATCAGATCCCTTACGTGATAGACAAAGAGTAACGAATGCCAAATATCAATAAATAGAAAACGAAATTGTCTGTTCTGTAATTGCCATTAGCATGTAAGATTTAACCATAGTCATTAAGCATTATCGAACTATGACATTTGAACTGTGCATGCAATCATCTACTTGCGTATTAAAACATAAGTATCGGCCGATACTGAACGCTGGTGTATATGTCGGCGCCGCGTGCAGGGCGAGGCGCCGGACACGGAGATCGGGCGCGTGTTCGTCGACGACCCGGACGACTGGGACCTGCCCGACAAGCGCTTCATGTGGCTGCCGTCGTACGAGCAGCGCAGCCCGTACTTCGACGTGCACAGCCACAGCGGCATGATCACCATGAAGGAGGGCACGCCGAACGGGACCTACCTGCTCAAATTCAACGTGAGTGGGACCATTCGATTCTGTTTAGCACTGTTAGGTTTAAATGTGTACCGTGTAAATATAATATGTATATCGCAGCGTAGGTGGAGTGAGAAGCTGTGTCTGCATGTGGGCATTACGGGCATATGTATGTGTGACATAACCGCATTTTAGCATCTTTTGGCTTATTTCCATTTTCGTGATATAGTAATGTTTAAAACGTAAAACGTAACTTCACGCCTGTAATCCCCGAAGGGATAGGCTGAGGAATGCAGAACATTCCCAATTTGGAAATGTTAATCTACAATACCGAACCGCCAGGGAGCGCTTACGCGACATGTAAATAGTTTTAGTGCGCTGAAGTGTCGTAGATTAACACTTCTCAATTACGAAAATGCAAATATACCAAAAGTCGCTAAAATACTCTATTTAGGGCACTAGGCAACTAGGAGACTCAGTTATACCCCTATTGTTGACTAGCTGTACTTATCGCACGTAAAAAGTGTAGCGGAAAGCTTTCTTTATGCATATCATAACTCGGTCATACGATCAAGGGGACTATTCTATCAACTCAGCTCACTTTTCACACAACGAGCGACCATAATCTTGGCCGCTTTAAAATTTTATTTCGTCAAGGAAAAGAGTTCGCGAGCTGAGCTTATTTATGTTGCAATGTTTCTCCGGGGTTGCTGGATGCGGCCCCGGCTTAATAATTAAATGTTGCAAAATTCGTTTCCGCGTTGCCTTCTCAAAAGACCTAGAACTGGAAAACGCAAATTATGTAGACTTTACCGGTTTTAAATAGTGGAATTACCTTGGATTTTCTCAAACACTCCGAGAGAAATGTTCCAATGGAAAATATTTTTTGAATTTCTTGAAAGACTTTCGCTCGCTCGGTACTGTGAATGAACCGATTAAGGAATAAAAGAGATTGTTCATAAAATTGCGGCTTCGTGTTTTATTGCCGTCCGTATTGTATGCCAAAATTGAAATAGTTCTACATATATTACGTATATGACGACTTGTTTCAATTTTGGCATCCTTAGTTGTGTGTGCACACATAAAACAAGATCTTCGACTTTTTATTTATTTTTGATACAGTTATTTTTATTACTTACAATACATTTACTTCGGTAACATTTGAATTTTTTTACATCGATAAACATTTGAAAATTGATGTCACAAAATTAGCGAAATAATAACTACTTCAGCATGACCTCCATTCATCATCTCTTTTTAAAAAAGCAAGTCAATATTTTTATGATACACCCAAAGTTTGATTCGACGCGGTCTGTTAATATAAGGTATTCGACGTATTCTTCTTGGCAGGTGACAGAAGAGAACGAGCCACTAGTGCCGTTCCACTGGGTGGAGGCGACGGTCGACGTCACCGTGAAGGAGATCCCGGAGGAGGCCGTGGACAAGTCGGGCTCCATACGCTTCGTCAACATCACCGCCGAGGAGTTCATCGTCCCTGAAGCCGATGTGAGTGTCTTCGCATAACGTGACATTCGACTCCCGTCGTAAGATGTGTACCGACCTAATGGTAACTTTTAATAGTCAATGTTCAGTATATTAATATTTATATTCAACGTTTGAATATATTTAATTTATTGTATTTGGATCGAGTAGAAATTCTTCGTATACAGCTCTTTTGTCAGTGACATTCTACAGACAAATATGTAAATGCATTGCAGGAAATTATACAAAGTACGCAATGTATTCCTTCCTATATTATAATCGTGTTATTGCTAAACGAATTATTGTATCATATACGCTTCGTTTGAATCGGAATGCTATACATATACACGTGAGTTTATAGGCAGGAAATTCTGAGAATTCACTGTAACTCTGAGAATTACAGTGTAGGTCCACGGGTACCGTTGTATTAACATCGGATTGTATATAATTTTATATTTCCCCGGGCTCCCCTCGGCCGTTTTCGTTTCATTTCACTTCGCTGCCAAAATATGTGAGAAGCATTTCAAGAGCACGCTCACGCGAGCCGCCCATCAAGTAGTTGTACGATGTTATATTCGGCTGGCCGCGTGAATATTGTTTATTTTTCGATTTTGCTCACAATATTGGCTTCCACTTAAAACTTTATTATGTCTTATCTGGGAACTGTCGGAGAGCGTCTTAAGCGTAAGCGGGCTTTATAAGCCTATCGCGGCCCACTGCTGGTCAAATGCTTCTTACGCCGCGGCCTGAGGTACGCAGAGGCGAAATGTTAAATTCGTGATGTTTTTTTCTTACCTATTCTCTCCAGATGTAATTTGATAATTGTTAAATATGATCAGATGTCTTTAGAGTGTGTTAAAATTATTCCCAAGATTGATATTAATCGGTGCATATTATAATCAGCAATGAAAAAGCGTGGATATATTCCATATTTGACTAGGCTTTGTAGGCTAACCGCGTACCTAGGCCTGGGCCAGGCGATAACTTGCAGATATTTCGTTCACAATATTCGAACAATGATTTTAATACTAGTCAAACATTGTCGGCAGCGGTGGACTTTAAACATAATTTTAATGAATACCAGGCGAATT